>VUJU01000129.1:115109-169026 GCA_009835225.1 Aphis craccivora | reverse complement strand
TCTTTTGAATTTTTTCCTAGTGGTCGCTGGGGACGCTGCTCACGTCGACGTCTTGTGCGCATGCGTACAACGCCCAACGATTATTGATTATTTTTTCAAATTTGGAAATATCCGACAGTGGTGTTGGAAACGAAATACCGTTGAAAATGTATTTATCCTCATGTTCTGTAGCGTGCGGCATTGACTCGCGTGGACTAGGGTCTAGTGAATTAGAACCGGCTAAATCATATACTACTTTAATTTAAAACCGAATAGTTTGAATACCTTTACTTTGAAATTAAGTATTTAGATACCTATACTTGTTTAAAATGTCTTTAATTTTGTAAAAATATATTCTTTGTTACTGGATTTTAGTATTTTATTTTTTTTAATATATTCATAGATAATAAATATTATATTATATATTTTATATTTTATATTCTGAGTGAAGCGAGGAATGTATTGGTTTTATTATGATGTTTATTTCTTTTTCTTTTTTTTTATTCTGGAAATAATTTTTCTCTTCCTAAACTTGCTCAAAAGTGTAGCATCCTTTCTGAAAGGTAATGTTCTTGAGCTAGTACTTTAAAGAGGTTATTTTTCGATATTCGAAACGTTACTTCATATAAAAGCGGTTAAAGGTGAAAAAACGTATACGATGTTATAATATTAAATAATTACGGACGACGTTTTCTACCAGAAATATTGTTTCAAATGAAAAATAACAAGTGACCTTTTTCGTTGTATTTTAGATTTTGTTCTTTACGATTAATAGTTCGGAAAATTTAAGCCATTTTTGAGCTATTTATAGACATTTTAATTTCGGGAGTGTTTTTTGTTGTAATTCAGTTAAAAATATTCGTAAAAACTTGAAATTTTGGTTGTTGACTTATATTTTCAAAACATTTTTTGCGACTTCAAATATTTTTGATAAGTAGGTACCTACTAATTTTGTATTTTAGATGTACCTATTTATTTATTTTACTATATAACAAATTATAGATTGTTGATAATGTAATGCTATTCAGTATCCACCGAGCTTCACTCAGAATCGTTTTTGTTAGCAATGGTATACTGTTGCTCACAGATAAAAATTAAATAACCTTATGTATCCCACCTTCCCGACTTCTCACTTAAACCTACTGCACTCGGGCTTTTTTTCTTGGACATTCTATAATTTAATAAACATTATTTGATATTTCAACGGATAGAATAGCACTGCACTGCACACTAGCATAATATTTGATATGTTTAGTAAGCTACTTAAATTATAATTTTGAAATGAGAGAACTCCCTCGAATGAGCCTTTAATTCTTTATAATGAATTCTTTAATAATCAATAAACATAGAATATTATTACAATGGGTTTATTAAGTCAGAAGTCTATAATATTATAATTTTTAACACATTTTTAAAAGAAATTCAAAATTTCACAAATCGGTTGTGTAAATGTTTTTCGATTAAAACATTAAAAAATGAAAACATGACATTATAGTGAATATGATATAATGTAGGTATATTATAATTAGGGAGATAGTTTATTTTTATTTTTAAAGTAATGGTAAATGGTAATATATTACATTATTATCTATGTACTTCCACCACCTTTGTGATTGGTAAATTGATTAGTATTTATATTCAAATTTAAAAAGATATAATATATTGGGTACTCATAAAGAAATCGTGAGGTACAATTCGTAAACATATTCGTTTGTGTCACCTACGTGGCATATGCCAGTATATATTTTATAATACCTATATCTTATTTAAGATCAACGACCAACGGCCATAATATTTATAACAGTGTTAAGTGTTGACATTATTGTTAACACTTGGTAAAGATTTATACGATATCGTATCAGTTAATTGTAATAATATAAATCATAATAATTAGGTACTGTAAGAGTGAGCCAGATATTGCTCGTTCAGTCGTTTTATTGTTGGAAAAGTTGCTATACATAGTAAAATTATGATGTATGTAAAGTGTTCACAAATTTTCAATTTCAAATAAATATATTGACGGTAAGAATTTATTTCTGAAAAAATATTTATAGTATATTACAATTTTTTATTTACATGGGGTGGGCCCGTGAGACGGAATATTAGGCTGACAACGGCCAAATGCATTTTCTTCAAGGATAATTGGCACCAATAAGACCGTCGTCAATGGTATTGTGACAGTTATTATTATTATTTTTACTTCGGCTACCGTAATGATTACCGCGGATAGCACTTTTCATGTAAAAACAAGACAGTAAAATCTGGTATTTTCGACATACCACAGTAGCTGATTCCACGTACGCGTGTGAGCGCATTCAAGATTTACTAAAAGTATATAATAATATAACAGATGTATTAAAATAAAAACAACGTTTAGCCTACAAAGAACGTTTAATTCTCTCAATGTAAAGTGCTTACAGTAATAATCGATACCGTGTGTGGACTATTTAATAATAATATACGATAGAACGCGTTATAATCATTAAGTTTAATTGCGCCGAAAATAAATTTCCATCAATCAGAGTTTCAATGTAATTCATCATAAATGTAGTATTACTTATTAGAGAGTATAATTTTATTATATTGGATAAAAGGGATAAATTCAAGCGTACATTTCTAGAATATAATTCAAAACTAGTTCTATACAATAAAAATGTAAAATTTGATTAAAATTTTATTTGTTTTCTTCAAAATAAAAAAAAAAACTATACTTAATATTTTCCAAGTTCTGTAAATATTTGAAACCTACCTAGACATTTATTTATATAATATTTCTTTTGTTTTTATGTTTATAATAATAAAAAAATGAAAATTACAAAAATAAAATGAAAATCATTCGTGGATTTGTTAAATACCCATATAGGTACCTATTATGTACTTAAATTTTTATACATTCAATTTTATAATTTATAATTTTTATATAAATGTACTAAAAATGCGTAATTTATAATAAAGATTTATCGTGTGCAGTTTACAGTGTTTACATATTTCTGCATTAAAATTGGTTGTATGATGTACCTATATAATATTAAATAAGAACAAAAAAAATATTTTGGTGATATAAAACCAAAAGAAGATGTTTAAAATTAAATTGAAAAATATTTTAGAAAATATCATTAAGTTAATGATTTGTAGTTGTAAATTGTAATTACCTTGTTTTTGTTAGATTTAGTTTAATAGCATATTTATATATATATTTAATATCTTTATATTTTTATATATGATAAAATTAATATCATTATAAGTTATAATAGCAATGAATATTTACAAATAAATACTTCATAGCCTCATAGGTAAAATACATTTCAAATAAATTTTCATTATACAATATACAATAAACATATTAATTTTTTTTTTGGATTTAAAAAAAAAAAATTTTTCATTCTTTTAATGGGAAGAAATTATGTTTATTTTTTGTATTTTATACTTCGAACATGTCTTATCAAATTATTATTATTTTTTTTTTTTTATTAAATTGTTTTATTATTGTCTTATTAGTTATTTGGCAAATTCTAAGTTTTAATTATAGGGTTGATACTCACGAATAAATACTATAATAAATAATAAATAATTTACACATTTTAATATCATGACAATAATTGTGAAATTTAAACATAAATATTTATTATTACAATATTTATAATTCAGCGTTTTTCACGTACTAATTTATTGGATGGCTGTATGTAAATATTATTTATTATATTCAAATGGCTATCATTTGATATTCTTATGTTGTTTTTAGTTTTCATCAAATCACTACGGGTAAACATCGATTTATTACAGCGTGTTTTTATTAGCATAAAATTCAAGGTTTTACTCCCACATAAAAATAAAAAAATGCAATTTTTATACATAATCTATTAAAAATTATTTTACTTTATCGATGTAACTTTATTAGTCAATTGTATAGTGAATAGGTACCTACCATTGTTTTTTTCCAGGTTAATTTTTTTTATTATTACGTTTAATTATGAGGTTCCGGTGATGCTATGAGGGACTCTATACATTTGTTTTGTAACAAAAGAAAAACAAAGAATTTTATGAGGCAAAATATAACTGCATAAAATTAAGTATAAAACGTGAACTTAAACTATACAATATAGATTTGCGTCATACCTAATATTATTATTACCTTCTATTAATATAACCTTGCAACAAAAATATAATGGCTATAATAATTGATAGGTCTTTGAAATATTTTCATTATAGGGACCCATCAAAATCAATATTATGCTGCATGGATCTGAACTTTTTATAGTGTATTCGATCTTTTCAACTGTAGCTTTTTCTAAATTATTATTATTATTATCACCTATTTTTAATGATCTGAGAACATATTATAAATCATTATAAACATCAATAATAATTTATAACCAATAGTTGTTTCAATTTTTTTTTTAATATTTACAATAATTTACTTTATAAATCGGATTAATAAACAACAACAGCAACATCAATAATTATTGAATGTGACGAGACGAAATAATTAGTCAAAAGTATAATAGATTGGTTATCTTTTTAACAGGGGGGGGGGGAAGAATTAAAAGAAAAAAAATGTACAAAAGTCAAAAAAGCATACCTACATAGTATTATCTTAGAATAATGTTTATTTATTTTTATAACCTATAATATCATATTTATGATTCGCTAGCTGTGTGACTGCTTGTGCAGTCTCTTGGTCATTATAGTTTTCTCACCAGCCATCAGCTGCTATCACTAGTATACGAGTATATACCTACAGCCATCAGTATAGTTAAATTGATATCATCAGACTGCGAACATAGAAATCTATCAGAAGAAATGAACTCTCTGATGATATATTACATGGACAACATTAATCCACAGAACTATACGGAAGGTTCAACAATACAGGTAAAATATTTTTAGGAAAATAAATGTTAAACTGAATATTCTTAAAAATCTGTATAACAATAGGTAGGTACCTATAATATAAAAAAATATTGGGAGTAAAACTTATTAGATTTTTATACTCTGTGGTTAAAACCAAACTAGTAAAATAAAAATCGTTTGTTTTTTTTTGTAAAAATGTTACGGTAACATTGTTACCTATATAGGTACCTACATGAAAAGTTTATATAACTGTAGTTAAAAGTTATACCTATATTGTCTATATTCCATAGGGTCGTCTACAAGATACGTAAAGAAGGTTCTTGAATTGTGACAGCTGTTCGTATAATATAGTACAGTGGTACACTACATACATTATATTATCGGTACATTACTTTTCTATGCACCTACATAATATTAATGACGTGTATGCCGGATACTTATTTCATCACCTCACTATGTTTCCAAGAATATAATATACGAACAACACAAAATGTAAAACATTTATTTTTACCGTTGTTTATTTAACTATAAATTCTTCACTGTCGATTTATGTGTTTTCGTTTTGGTCGTTTTTAAATGTAGGTTGATGGTTGATGAAATGGGCTACGGGATTTATCTATGTAATATATTATATAGGTATAATACTACTCGAACGCAGATATTAACCATTCGATTTTTGTAGTGCCAAATTTTGTTTTATAAAAACGAACAGTTTACAACGGATGCGATGGTCGATGGTAATATGCAAATATAAATATCAATAAATAGTATTATGTTTTGTTGTACATATCGTGTTGAATAATAACGAATAAAAATAAGCGATGTCTACTTATACAACATTAATAATCAGTTTTTACTTCAGCCATGCCAATAATATAGGTGTTCTGCAGGATGCAAACGTCATTATTTATATGGACACATTATCATTGTCGTTATAAGTACATAGACTTACTGTTTTTAACCCACGATTTAAAATTTATTTTTTATATGGAAATTAGTAAGATACATTTCATTAGGTATAATAAGATTTAAGTAGTTATATAGTAAATTCACTGCTTCTTCGAATTAAGGATATTATATTTTCCATATCTACAGCTACTATAGGTATACCTATACTAACTAATAAATAATAATATATAGAGACTATATTATGTATTATAATAGCATGTTTTATTATTATTCATTTAGATATTATTGCGTTAATGTTCACACATTTGAATCATAAAACATATAATATGTATATAAGGTAAAATATTAGAATATAATATTACGTTGATATGTATTTAGTGTGAGTACAATTTACTTACACTCAGTAAATTGTAAATTATAATTATGAATTATTTAACATTGTTCATAGTCAAAAACGTTGGTAAATTAATAATAATTTTTTATTCATATGTAAGTAAATACTAATTAGTAAACCTAATAGAAATTTTAGACGTTTAATATATTATGGTAGGTACATAGTTAGCACCTGGCCCTGTGGCGCAACGGATAACGCGTCTGACTACGGATCAGAAGATTCCAGGTTCGAATCCTGGCAGGGTCGCGCCAATTTCAACAATTTTTACATTTTCATTTTGAAAAATTACCTCTCACCCCGTTTTTATGCAAGTAACGAACTCATACAAACATGAAAAGGATTCAACTACGCCAGGTCTCACTGATTTTTTGCAAACTTGTTTTACGATAATATAAATATAACCTCTAGGACTAGAAGATCTGTGATATCAAGTTAAAAAAAAATTCAAATATTCAAATAATAATTTAGTCACGATATATTGTTGATAAAATCATAAACATTTACCTTTTTGCGTAGCTTAGTGAAATCTAATGATATAAATAAGATTAAATCTAATGGCGCCACTGTTAAAGTCATATGACTAACCATTTTAAAATTTTATTGATATGCAATAGTGGTATTTAAAATGAAACGTTTTTTAATGTCTCCTGAAAAATTGCTATTTTTTATTTTGTTTTATTCTTATAACAACCATCGATTTAACTCGAATAATATTATATTATATTTTATGTTCGTTTTCTTCGAGAGGTAGGATTTGAATTTTGAATATTAAAATTCTTACGCAGTATTGGCCAATCGTTCATAATGCTAACACTATATCTACATATAGTATTTATTTTTCATAGAGATATAATATCATAATATAATAATAATAATAATACTATTTAAAGTTATAAGTAATTTTGCTAGTTTTTTAATAAACGAGTTAATATTATATTATGCTCGTTGTTCTTATATTATTTAGTTAGGTACATTACATATATTTTAGTATATTTTATAGTTTAATGTAAAAATTTTATAATGGAATGGTAGTTTATTTTTCTTCAAGTTTACCTAGATGGGAGCAAAAAGCGTGAGCATTATTATTTATTTCTCACCGCATAGTATAGATATAGTGTACCTAGTATGTTTTAGTTTTTTAGGTATATTTGTATTTAGTTTTTAGATTCAATTTCATTAGGTCACGTTTTTATTTACCTAATATTGTTTATACACATTAAAATAATTATTTGTATTAAAATTTTAAATTGAATTAGTCAGATAATAATATATATGCAAATAATATAATAAATTATAGTATAAAATAATTTGGTCGAATAGTGAGTAAAACCAATATAAATCATAATAATAATAAAATTAATATCATAATATTGGGTTAATAAGTAAATAATTTAAACTCAAACTCAAATCACGTATAATGTTAATTTATTAATAATTGATAATATAAACTAATTAATAATATAAGAATTATTGTTAAGAATGAAAACGAAAAAAAATAACAAAAAAATTGGTCGACCTTGCCAGGATTCGAACCTGGAATCTTCTGATCCGTAGTCAGACGCGTTATCCGTTGCGCCACAAGGCCACATGTTATAATCAATATAAATAAGTTTATATTACATTTTCTATTATTTTTATGATTTTTATTATAATAAATCATTTCCATTTACCAATATTGTGGTCTGTGGTGTCGATATTTCGTATTCATTTTATAATAATAATAATTTTATTTGTTACTAAAACTATTAAAGTAATGTTATAAAATAAATATTTCTTAGATTTTTTTTTTTTAATATTTTAATCTAGGTAGGTACATTATTTTTAGAACTTATTTAACATTTTTTAAAATTTACTGTGTGAGTTCGAGTGATATATTTATATATATATATCAAATGACAAATACTTAAATATTACAATTTGAATTTTCGGTTAAATGTTGAATACCAATTGCTTAAAAAATAAAAACGTTAAAATGAATACATACATAAATCATTTTAATTCTCCGATTCATGAGATTATATAGGTAGATACCAACTCCCTATATTATGAATCTATCTGCACCACTGCACCAGTAAATGTATTATATAAACATAAAACATAAACATTTAATTTGTGTATCAGAATCAGATCATGGACATAGTACTTACCAAACACCAGATATAAGCATAATGTTAACATACGTTTACTGAATTGTCTGGTAGTTTTTAGACAAAAAATTATTCTGTGTATACTGTATATGTCTTGATTTGTGTCGTTTGTTAAATCCCTACCTATTAATATTAATCAGCTTGATAATTTAAAAACATACTTGAAATATGTTGATTTATCAAAAACAAATACCTACTAAAAAGGCGGACAACATTTATTAAAAAATATATACATGATACATAAAATACCTTACTTATAGGTTAGGTATATAATAAGTATTAATATTTTTATAAAAACTTCTATTAAGTATGTAATGGACAATAATATAGGCAATGCCTATTAGGCATTATCGCATACACCCAATTATCAATTTTATATTAATAATACATGGGTAGGTATATCATTAAAAGTATTTCAAAAACGCGTAAACAATATTTTGACTATATTTTATCTTACGATAATAATATGCTTTAAGTATAGTAGGTACCCAAATACATGTAATACCTACATATTATTAAAAATAGCATGATTTTTTTTGGATATTCGTTCTGTTTTGTGAAACAGTTATTGAGTTATCTATGTATAAGTGTAAATCGGCGTATCGTGAGTTTGATTTAATGTACCTAAATACATTTTGGACATTCAATAAAATATTATTTCACAATATTATTGACGTCCACCTTGGATGAGTATAAACGTCAAAAACATTTGGAAATGTTATATTTTGAACTACACAACACAACAAAGTAAACTGACGCCGAGTATAAGTCATAAATGTTTAGGATATAATTTTTTTTGCTCATAGTTCGAATTTCGGAAAACTCAAATGGCTAACAATAATGACGTTTCGGGTCACATAATATCTTTATATACCATATGCACATATAGACTACGATGATGAGCTGCTGCATATATACTACACGTGTAGGTCATCAAATGTCCGCGGGACAAGAGTCACCACACATAATATAATATCTATATAGACGAGCACATCATTAGAACAACGTTCTGGTCCCACAGAATCCCATAAAAACGTATATACATATTATATTATATTAGACGCATGAGCATAGTACGACGACGATTCCTACCGTCGAATATTATATTATTGTTCCAGTTGCGACCATTTGGAGTACACGTGAATGGACGACCGATGAATATGCGTCGACTCTCGACAGTTCATTTCTGTAGAACTTACACATGTAATCGTAATTAAAGACATATTTTTGTTTTTTTTTTTTTGTTTTTACATCTCCTGAGCACCTTTACACATCGTTCAGATGGGAATCTACTGCGGCATATACCTATATTATTATATATCCTAGTAAAACGTGCACCTTTATATACATATGTGCCCTAAATCCGTCTCCCCTTTCCGTATATACGCGTACCATCATAATAGTATAATATTGTCTTGTTTACCGTGCGTCGGGATTGTGTGTCATCCGGCCGTATAAGCAGAAGCTCATCGTGAGGCACGTGCTAATTTGGCTTAAGGTCTCAACAGAGTTTCCGGACATCTTGATTCCGGCAGAATTGTATATGATGTCAAATAGTCGTCGTCGTAGGCGCGTTCAAACCGTTTCTTTGACATTTTATCTCAAACACGTGTCAGAAACGCAACACGTACCTAACCTATCTATATATTACGTACGTGTAGGTACCTTCTATTATCCTATGATGCGCATCGCTAAGATGCAGAAAAATGACGAACACATAACTATAACGTATACTGCATAGTAATTAACGCTGCAGAAAACAACTGAAAAAATACACGCTAAATAGTGTACAGCCGTGTAGAATGTAGGTATATATGGTATATGCGGTTATTATTTTCAACCCCAGATCAATGTCCCTACCGCAGAAGTATCGTTTTTCAAAAAAAAAAAACTCTCTTTGATTTCGAAACGTGTTTACCGTTGAATAATAGGAAAATATAATGAATAGCCAATACGCATAATTATATAGTTAGCTATATCATTTTAAATGTGTGTAGTTGACTATTATATTAAATAGGTAAGTGTAGATAGGTAAATTCAATTTAAATTACCATAATGTATACCATAAATATGTGTAAGATAGCTTAATTTAATTTACATTTCGTGTCTTATTATGCCGATATTTTTAAATTAATTTGAATCAATAATGGTCGTTAGTAATAAATTTAAATATAAATCACCTAATTAGTGAAATCATAACATAAAAATAAATAATTTATAGTTGTATATAAACGAAATTAGTGGTTTGGGTTGATAATTTAAAATATCATAAAAAAGTATTCACTATATAGATTCCAATGTCCAATAAGAAAAAAAAAGCTATTAAAATAAAATAAATCATTAGGTGGTTACTCAATATAGATACTTTTTAAATTTTCTACGTTATAATGACACTTTTGAGTACATAAAACTAGAACATATGTTTTATTCATAATAAACAAATGAACATAAAACAAGTTATTTACGAGTTTATGTTTATTATACCAAGTGGTGGTTGATAACAATTAACAACTGCGTTCTAGGCAATTTTGAGTAATATTGTATACTTATTTATATCACTTACATAATATTATTGTAATTCATCAGAGTGCGAGTGCGTATGTTTTTTGTTTTATAAATTTAATATAAAATTCACATTACTCGATATTTTTTTTCTGTTGAACGTCTGAATATTTATTTTCCAATTAGTTCCTATGTATATAATGTATATAATATAATATATCGTACACGGCGATATATATTAGATAGATATGTGGGTACTATAAAGCTTCGTTTTATGTTTATAAGTAGATACTAGATACTAAATATATTGGGAGAATATAGGAACAAATTAAAAGACCGTCTATCAATATAATATAATTTTAAATTTGAACATGTTGAATAAAAAATTATAACTGACGTTTTATTACAAACCAATTAATTCAAACTAGATTATAATACAATATTATACTATATACTATTTTAATTTAACAAATATGATAGATAGGTACCTACATAATAATGAAGCCCATATGTTATACACTTATAATATATAATACTGGCAGTACTACATGAATAATGATTTGTCCTATAAATATTTAACACATTTTAAATTTATTTAGTAGATTAAAAGTATACATTTATTATACATAGATATTAATGCGCTGTACTTTCTCGGTTAATTAAAATATATTTATATCTTTAAGTTGAAGTTTATTTAATTATCATATATATATTATGTTTTGCGTGAACTTAAAAATAAAATTTGATCCACTGGCGTTAGCGAGTATACAGCAGTCTCGTTCTATTTATACGGCCCGTTGACCGAGTGCGTCGCTAATACTCCCGAATAACGTCTCCTGATATAAACATTATTTTGTTATGAGAAATGAGAATTTCATATTTTATGTTATTTAATTAGAGCTTTAATAGATTATAATTTATTCAGTATTTTTAAAATCACTTTATTTTATATATCACATATAATAAATTATACATAATATAACAAATTAAAATCTATCGACATTGTATTCATGTACCTATCTGAAAATAGGTTTTTAAAAACTGAAATAATGTAAATGTATCATATATTCATATATTTTATTATAATATTATTCGTTCTCTATATTAGGTATATAGGTTAAGACAATTATTATAATAGTATAAAAAAGTATTAAAAAATAAAAATATTTTAGCTTAAAAAAAACATCAGTTCAGCTGATAACGAAATAAACATACAAATCTAATATTATTTTAGGTGTAATTTAAAATAAATTGCATATTATGTTCATTGCAATCTATTCGCGTATTTATTATTATTTACTATTGTAGTAAATATATTTATCTTGTAATTAAATTGATTAATGACTGTAAAATGTTAGCTTAATATTATTATACTCACTGATAAATGATAATTGAAAGTTCATATTTTCAGGTGATTATTTACAAATACAAAACTGTGTATACAATTTTAAGAAAACGAATATTCGTTTAATTATTATATCTATATTATTAGTATTTGTTTATAGAATATTTTAAAATAATATAATCATCATCTATAAAAACATTTTACAACAGACAGATTTACTTATAGGTATATGCGTAGACGGCTTTATTGACTTATGACTTTTAAATAAATCAGAGTAAATGATCTTGGTCAAAGGAAACATACTTATTATTGCTGTAGAGTATATTATGATTATGAAAAATTCGTAACACGTGAATTGTATACATCGAGATAACTACAATTGTTATATGATGGAGGGGCTATTTATTATATATTGTGAGCATTTTTAGCCGGTATATTTTGCAACGTTTTATTATATTATAATTTAAATATTAAATTATATCGTACTTTAAAAAATATCAATTATACGTAGTGAGATCGGTCGCAGACCGTTATTTATGATAATTCGACGTACGTTTGATGTATAGATATGAGTATTATCTACTGCATTTATAACTAAAAGAAAACGTTCTCTTATTGTCGCGGTATTGTTAAACTGTAAAGATATATAGTGTAAATATAATAGTATTACGTTTGACGTATAATAAAAATAATAATAATGTCTGTGATCGTGTGCAAACATTTTTCGAATTGAAAAAAAAAAATTGTGATCAGGACGGCAGTCATCTCTTATATTGAGTCCACAGCAGTGTCAATATCTCAAAAAACATTTCAAATTCCGACTTTTTCTTGGAAAATATGTTGTACAAATATATAAACGTAAGTATTATTTTTAAGAATTATAATCTGAACGTGAAATAGATTTTCACTTATTGTACACACAATTTCAAAATATAGATAATTCTTATGACAATGTATTGTGTTTTTACTCGTATTATAATATATAGTTTATAGGTAGGTAAAATAATTATATGTTACATCAGACCTATCTTTGTTCTTTATATTATATTTAGGTATCAACTTTACATTCCATACATATACAACTATAGTGGGATAAGTACGAATAAATAATATGATTATAATTGCTGACCGATACAACAATAATATATTCACATACAATGAATTGTACGGCCTATCTTCAATAACACATCATTTATACTCGTGTAGGTATAGTAACGTTAGTATTCACTGCACATATAATATTATATGGGCATATAGCAACACCTTTCATATTATATATTACTGAACTCCGTATGACTACGATACAGCCACCTATACTATTGTTAAATTTTATTCAACTATTTCATAAGTTTTATATTATTATTTGTAAATATTTAATAGTGAATAAAATCGAATCATATACAATCTTAAATTGAGTACTATAGTTACTACTCACTAGTGATTTGGTCTATAGTCGGTATCTATACAGTAGGTAGATTAAACCTACTCCGCTATTTTCTCTTGATATCAACTTATATATTTAGCTGGTCACTACCGGATTACGTTAAAATAGTATTATTTTCCAGCACTATATATATAGTCATCAAAAAAATTAAACCTATATTTATACTATATTATATGTATTGCTATTGACATTTATAGCCAATTATTATGACGACATTGATTTTCATCTAAAATATTTAAAATACCATCGGTCACTACATAGCAGATAAAATATTTTCATCAGAATTATTAGATCAGTTTTACATTTTATTAAAATAATATAAAGGTATAAACTAGTTCATTCTTATTTTTAAAATTTTATATCATTTTATTATATGTTTCGCTCATATGAGTTACCTATATTTTATTTTGAAGACCTTAACAATTTAATAGTGGTTATATAATACTGCCCAACATTATTAATCATAATATGTATTGTATACATTATTATAATATTTGATGAATATGTGTCGTTCATAATTCAAATATATATGTATTTTTTATTTCATAGAATTTGAAATCTGTTCATTTCTATGATTTGCATACCACAATTTTTAACATATATATATATATCAATATAAGGTATCCGTTTTGGAAAGGCTAAAATTCCTCAGTTTATAAAATATATAAGAGCCATATTGAATTTAAAATAATATTATTTATTTTACAAAAATCTAGCTATAAGTACTCGAACACGACTTTACGAGATTGATATGTGTAATATAAATAATACTAATAATGATATAATTATTAATTTTATTTAAAGTAAGTAGTTGAATATATTTATTAAAAGATGTAGGTACTGGAATTATAACATAGGTATATATTATTGAGTGTAATAAGTTAGGTAAATTTCAAAGATTAAATATTTTGTGAAATTAAAATGTTAATATAATAATGCTTAAATATGTGAAACATATAACTTATGTATAATTTCCCTAATCTTAAAGATCGGTATGTATAGAATGTACGTAAAAAGTATAGAATGACATAATATAGATAGACCGTATATTTGTTTGGTGTTAACGAGGTATTAAGTTTTATTAAAATATTTTCGAAATTTTTATGAATTTCTTTCAAAAATTTTTTTCTAACATTTTTATTATAAAATGTTTGTAGGTACATTTACTTAAAATGTAGCGCTCATCATTGACTTAGGCGTATAATCTTAGATATAAGTATAAAATACGTATGCGTATATTTTATTATTTGTATTCAGTTTGTACGCACGACCGGCGTGTGCGGTGCTGACGATTGTAGAGGAGGAGGGTGACCGTTTACCCTGGCGCGGCAGACCAATGGTAGCCGCGCGTTCCCCGACTCCGGCCAAAGGATAATATAGCACGGCGGCGCACAACACAAGAATAGTACTTATGCCACCGCCACTGCCACAGTGTGTTTATATTATTATCACCGTGTGCCACACGGCAGACACAGTCCACCCGACGACCGTATCGCTCGTGTGTTTCGCATCAGTGTATTTGCTCGCTCGCGATTAATATTTTTTTTTGAACTTTTTTCAAAGAAAAAAAATTACCGAATTCGAACAGTGCGTGTACCTTAATCGTTTTGTCTCGATACATTTTAATATTATATATATTTAAAAAAACCGCGTATATTTAACTCTCTCACATATAAGACACATATTATATCACACCAGTCTAATAATATACGCGTTTCGACCATGGATTTCGTCGAGTCCCGCGAATTCGCCTGACGACCGACGTTTTATTTTGTGCCACACAAAAACGCAAGTTATTATATACAAGCTAAACCACATTTCATCAGCTAGCCAAGTAAGATTTTATGCTCACACATTTCGCTTCTTATTTATTTTTTTGTTATTGTGTATACAACTGCATTATATCGTTATACATAATACATAACTCGTCTAGCGGGATACCACTAAATACCCTGCATGTGTGTTACACTTGTACTACAGACATTTCAAAATTTGCTGGTCTAATAATTATAATTTACTACGTAATTTATTTAATCATAACTGCCACACAACAAAAGTTGACTGTGAAAAATAGAGTTAAGTTAGCGAGATGATTATCGCTGGTTTTCAGACTAACTGTTTTTCAACTGAAATTTTAAGTAAAAGCGAATTTTATATTGCCACCATTGGGCAGCAATATATTATATGATACATATAAATAGGCTCCTGTAGACTATTGTATATATATATATATATATATATATATATCATAGCCATATATCTATAATACATATATAGTACTGTATAAGTGCATTTAAGCGCAAATCATCGCGCGATGTTTTTCGATCGGAGGACACATGCGGGGTCGATCGTTGGTACCATCTGTTTTTCTCAAAACGTCCAAAATATGGACCATGTCAACCCTGCGTAAGAAAACACATTGCACGGTGTAAACAATAACACATTGCAACAAAGATAGAATTTATATTATACACCCTTAAATGTGGTATACTTCTAGGATTGGAATTCGATTAAAATTCATAGTTGTAACAAAAAATATAGTCTTATTCTGTATACATTAAATATCAAGTGTACAGTTAGATTTTTTTTCTTATTTAAAATTTAAAATAAAATGTTAATTTAATGGAGGTACTTGCCAGGAATATTTTATAATTCACTTATTTACTGTTAATCGTTTTATTATAAAAAGGATTTATAGATATTGTACATATTTAAATATAATATTTATACATTTTTTCTTCACACATATATATGGTGTTACCTGCTGATTTAAATAATAAGTATAGAATTCGTTTTAAGATTAATAATTTTTATGATAGTTATGCATAAACCTAATAATGAAGGAAATATTATAAATCTCCAGTTTAATTAGGTTCTGGAAATGATATAGACTGTACCGCGTATAAATAAAAATCAGGGCTCAAAATAATTCATTTGCTAGTCGTTTTCTCCTACTCTTTCGAACACCACCACATACGTACATAATAATATAGCGGCCGCCGCCATAAATTGTAACACATTGAAACACCATCACCTCGGTTTCCCCGCGTTGATCATAGCTCATATTTATCACATTAATATACTTACGTGTCCATGTAAAAGATTCATAAATTTCTCGTCATGATCACTTGACAACTTGCAGTATGTTTTCCAAAAAGATATTGGAACCTAAAATATTAGTCACATATAGCTTGGACACATTAATTTCGAATCATCAAATGCTTGTTCATAGGTATGATGTACACTAATCTTATTAACCATTCAGTAACACAATCGTTTACTTAATAATTTAACTATACCTAAATATGTTTATTTACTTTGAAATGAAGTAGAAACTTTTATGACAATAGTCTATTTATAATTAATAATTATATGTAAATACTAAATCTATAGAAATTATGAATATACTAACAAAAATTACCAAAACTAATAATTTTTTGTATATATTTAATACATATATATAATTGCATAAGACTCGCAGGCTATTTATGTCAAATAAAACCGCATTTAAATGTTTAAATCTCGGTAGACATATTTTGTTGATGCGCTCGAAATCCCATACTTTAGCATGTATCCCACGTATGAACTCCATAAAATCGTATCGAGTTACTTGTTACGATTCGCAAACGTGCCGCGGACGTAATCTTCTCATCCTTCGGCGGTCCATCTATACTACACTGTATTATATAGTAGGTATGTGATATGTCACAGCTAGAGCAAGACGTTTTGCGACCACAGTATTACATCTTTGTACAGTATATCCGGTTCGGAGGGAAAAAACAAATCCATCTCGCCGGACGGACATCACGAAACATCTCTTTATACCATTTGACTTTTATCGACACTATATATATATATATGTATTTCTCGTCCCCTAAAACTACACGTCATAACGACTAACGTTTAGACGATAAATTTTGGCCGTTTATAATTTAAATCCGTCACATGATACGGTTTTTACGAGTTCAATATGATGACAGCTCACCGAATCTTGAAATTAAATTAATATACTGTGAAAATAATAATTGTGATCGGAGCTCCGTTCACATGATGATCACACACACACACACACACACACACACGCTGCACGCGGACTTCTCACATGGTGCTTGCGGTCGTATATGTAAGACTTATAATACATTATATTATATGAACAATAATAATTAACTCAATGACCGGCAACCAAACATTAGGACCATATAACTATTAAATCATATTCCATAATAATATACGAGTGTTGTCACTTGATTTGATAGCTTAACGGTTATGTATATTTTATATGAATATTTTTTTTTTAATTTTAAATACTTATACTTAAATAATACTCGGACGAGTCCAGTTTTGACGAGTGTTTAAAATTACGATTCTATTATTAAGCCGACCTTTGAGTACCTATCCTCAAGTGTCAACAGTGGAACACCTAGAATGCATATATTTTAATCCACTCATCATAGGACATAGACTATAATTAAGTGTATCATAACAATATTGTAATAATTCAATACTTCGCGTGTAACATTCACGGTCGTAAAAAAGTTATATTCGTTCGTCCAAATTGTTAATGTTATATGATTTCGATAAGACGTATGAACAAAACATACTTATCATTAATAGTTGAGTTTAATTCAAAACAATTAAATATTTATTATCCAAAATATGTGTAGGTACACTTAAATATAATTTGAATAGAATATGTTTTACAGATAAATACACATGTTTATTACATTATATTATACTGCATATATGCGATGGTTCTGATAAAAGAGCAAAATAAGAAATCACAAGTACAGTCGGTAAATATAATAAACTCATTTTGGGAAAAAATAAATCTGTCTGCTAGTTTATAAGCCTATATCAATACTTACCAGGTGTAAAAATATAATCTTCAAATCCAATTATACGATTAAAAAATAATTCGGCCTATATGCTATGAGTTTCGAACATAATATCTCAATAATAGCATTATTTATCACAAGTACCGGTTATGCGTCTCGATGTTATATAGGTATATATATATACCTACAGAAAACATATTTATGAATTATGTACTACGGACGTATTATAATATATTAATAATATTATAGGTAACAAACTTGTTGACGTATTATGTGTATACAGTATACACCTTACATGCAGACGAGACGGATAATAGTAAATATCCATCCACGAGACATAATATATTAAATCAAACACCGTTTATCAAATATATAATATTTTACTGTATAATATGGTATTTGTTTAACCTTCTTTATCTCATACTCGCGTTTAAATTTGTTTAATCCTTATACCTATGCTGTTTTGTCACTGCAGTGGAAGACAGCAGCAATAGTAGAGTTAATCGTTTATAATATGTTACGATTTCAAACAGCCAACAGGTACCTATTATACCTATACAATCTACATTCTACGTGTATGCATATTATTATATACGTGTTTAAATCTCCCGTCCATCACACACTTGCGCGTCATTCATCGTCGTCGTGTCTCAATCGTCACTGCAATATGATGTGTAACTATAAATATGAAAATTTAAATATCGTTTACGTTGTTCGTATCGTGTAACAGCTAAAACAGTAAAACGTTAGAACTCTGCAGGCTATTTTCGGGAAACAACTCGTCCTTCGACACACCGGTGAGGGTTGAGTTTTTTCCGGGGGTCGTCCGCCACCACCGGGTGGTTGACGGGCTCAAACAGGTGTTGTGTGCGCGCTAATGCAGTGTGATGGTGATAAGGAACTATCGGCGAGGCACAGTACATTAGTAATATATTATTTATTTTTGTGTTATTGTTGGAGGCGCGTGCGCATATACCACGTAATGTACGTAATAAATATACTGTTTTATAATAAAAAAAACCCGGGTGTGTTAGTCTTCGTGTGTGCGTATGTGTGTACAGAGGCACAGAGTCTCATAATAATAATAATAACGTGTATAAACACCGGGCCGAGACGATGTGCAGACGATATTTACGTACGCGCCTCATTCCGCGTACGTATACTGTGCATCATAGTCGTATTATGGGGTGTTGATAAAACCATTAAATCCGTGACGGCCGTGCGCAGGACGGATAATAAACAGATATCATCTTGTATATCGATGCCGTAATGACGCATAAATGTACTGATATAATAATATACCTAATGTGTGTATAAGGTACACTGTACTGTGCGCCGTACGGATTCATGAGTAAAACTATATATGCTGACATATTCGAGCTTAATCGTAAGTCTGCAAGAAGATTTCTGTTATTGATAATAGTATATGATACGTGCGAATCGTGCGTTCCGGTTAACGTAATAATAAATAATACAATATGTGTAACAAACCCACGCCACCCTTAGATGATATATACATAAAACATGATATTATTGTATATAATATATGATTTTATAGCTGAAGTCTACCCAAGTTCAGATATTGCGCTATATTTTTGAACGAGTTAGTAAATAAATAATATTTGTTTATAATAATATAAATAAATATTATTTGAGTATCGCGCGGGTCCGATTTTTAGTCTAACGATGGTGACGTATCGGTGACCGACTATCGGACAGTACGTATACATCATATTATGTATCTTATATACACCTATAGTATTCGGTCTCTTGTTGATATTACTCGAATCATATCGTTATAATATTATGTACCTTTACCCTCGTCTCGAAACGCTGCACCTATATATTGTACGTATATATACCTATACCTATACGCGTCTTGACATTTTGGATAGGTATATGCACTTACTAGAACGATTGAGTAAATCAATATAACAGAGCCACGTCGGGCGAGACGTTTAAAACTATACAGGTACCTATCGGTCTTTGTATATTTCTATTTACACTCGGGGGACCAACAGTCACACCAAAATCGGACGAAGTTTTTATCTAATCTCGCGATGAACTATACTGCCGAGCGGGGGCCAAAGTGTACACTGCAGCAAGATAAAGTTTTTATAAATTTGAGGTGCATTATATTGTGTGTACATATTATTTCACAAACTCAAAAGCGGTCATCGTAACACATATACACACGCACACGCACCACATTGTTATTCCCTCGTATAGTCACATGGCACGACATTGGCACCGCACCGATATATGAGGAAAAAATGTATAAAAACGAAAAATAAATTGTTGGTATATATTATATTATATAATGGTATAATAGTAAATATATATATGTATATCATTATAATATCCCTGTGTACGCGAGTTGCGCGCGTATCCATCTGCAGCGTCATTAAAACATGGCGGGCGAATATTTTATTTGAAACACGACGCGCGGTGTGTATAATATAATGCCTACTCGTTGTATACGTAATATAATGATGTCGGGTTCGATGCGATATTTCACGAAATAAAATAATTAATAACGAATGTCGAATGGTAGGTAATAATATGACCTCAGAGTCCCCAAATTTGCGCTAACGATCCGATGCACGCTGCAAATATAGTCTGATATCGAATTTCACATATTATATTATAATATGCTACTGCTGTAGGATACAGGAGTTTCGTTACCGTATAGTGGTTCGTACGTAGTCTACCACTGAGAGCTACCTAAACGCGGAGGACGAACGGAAAAAAAATATTCGAAAAATTGTGTTTTCTCGCTCCTTCTCCTTCGCCTCGCCCAATATCTATAGGTCGTGTTTAGTGTTCAAACCCCATGAATTTGTTTACGTAATCTGAAAATACATTCAACTGTCAGTCTTGTTTGCCTATACCTTATTTCAAGCATTCGATATTCCACGACAATATATTGAGCAGTAAGTTATTTGATCAATAATTATAAACCCCTCGAATCGTTGTTTAATTCAGCTATACAAACATTATTTTTTTTTTAAACGGCTTGCAACCAGAAACAGTTATCCATTGACACATAGGTTCCTATGCCCTTATCAAATGTGTCGTGATGACATTGGTAAATCTTAAAATGTGTGCGTTTCAAAACGATGACGTGCCTACTGACATGCAAGCACCGATTTCGTTTATAAGAACTCCATAAAACATTATAATACCTATTTATATTATATTATTTACAACGTCTTAAGCTCATTATTGAGTACTCTTTGATTTATGATTGGAATTGAAATATGTATTGTATGATTGCGTGTGCAGTAAAGTTGTATAATATTTATACGTATAATACTCATATTATACGGTGCTCTCGTGTTATAATTACATCAATCCATATTATGTTATATAAATTATAATATACATATTGTATAATGGATAATATCATATTATAGTCTTTCAGAAATGGCTATTACTTTCCATTATTTACTTATCGTTTTAAAAATATATTGTAATTATTTATAATTAGATTCACTACATTTTTAAACTATACCTATTCAAAAATAAAAGATATTTTTTAATTATATTAATGATTATTGATTACAATAATATTATAATATGTTTCTCGATGATTATAATAATTATTAATTATTTAAAAATAAGTTAACTTGAACATTATACATATATTTACTAAAATGAATCACGAATGATTTCATGCGCACACGTATATATATATAAATTTAATAGTTCATTTCAAAAATAAAATAATTATAGCGACTAAAATGTTATACGCCTACGTCTTGTAAATCGGAGTTAATAAAATATGATTATTATTGTCGTGTAAATTATAAAAGAGTTGTGTACCTATTTCATATTAGTATACAAAGGCTGACGGATTTCAAAAGCGAGTCGACCATAATATTCGATTGCTATCAGTACTAGCTTGGACACACACCACTATCATTATTATTGCGCAATTATTCTCACATTTTCAGTATTTCACTCATTTTAAATATAATTGGATACGACATAATATCGTATTGTAATAATAAGTAGGACGCATAGTTATACGAACCGAAATCGTAGAGGTAATATAATATTTGACGTTTCCCACACGTGTTTCGTATGTTTTTCAGTTACATATTGGAGGAACGCAGCGTACGCGATTCAACGGGGCGACCCGACGATCTATATGTGTATAGATTATTGTATAATATACTATCAGGGTGGCTTATAATACAAGTAATATACAGAGTGATTCACTATTTTTCCTTTATAAATGAATTTATTCAAGTTTTTAAATATACTTTAATACTATATTTTTAAACTGTTATGATGTTTTTTTGTACTACTTAAGGACGCCATTTAAACTTCTATTTTCAAATTAAAATCGCCCTTTTTTATTATTAATTATTTAGTGGTTTAATTCAGTCTAATTCAAAATTCAAACAAGTATAGTTTTTCAATTATTCAAATGTTTATATTATGGATAATAGTTCTTAATATAAGTTTAAAAAAATATGAAATATATGTAATATTAGATATAGTATTTAATTGACTACTAAAATTCACCATACAGCGCCATTTATCTTAAAATATTAATCATGACGTATTACCTTTAGTGCATATAGTTGAATTAGATAGGTACATCATGGTTTGAAAAAATATACTCGGTAAAAAACGGGTTAAATTTTATACACAAAAGTTTTGTATCTTCGCTTTAAGTAGCACAAAACTTCCCAAGAATTTTAAAAAAAGTTACTAAAAATTAAAATGTGAACAAATTCATTATTTAAGAACAAAGGGGTGAGTATTTTTGATGAATCGCTCTGTATATATAACATATGGTGACTATGGTGCAGATTATACTCACGATGAGGTATAATCATGATCGCGATTTAATAAAATATTACTTAGTTATTATTTATTATTGTTCGGCAATGGTATAAGATAATATTTTTTCTTCGTATTCCTGGTGCACGTGTGTGACTATGATGCGACACGCTCTTAAAATATTATATTTACAAAAAACTAAAAAGGACTATTCGTTTTCATCATAAAAAAAGGCGTAAAATGCGACACACGTTATTCGAATTAAATGAATCTATGGTTTGGTCACTATTTTTTTCAAGACTGTTAGACCGGCTAAACGGGTCGAAAAGGCGCGCATATAGAATTACTATTATCATAATTCATAACAATAACAATAACAACGATAGTAATATTATATAATATATATAATATACATGATGCGTAATGATATTACAAAGACTGTTCATCGTTGTACAACAATGATGTATAATAAACCATGTCGTAGGTCTACGGTGGTGCGATTAAGTGAAAAGAAGAGAAGAGAAAAATCATCACGTTCTCTTAAAATCCGACTGTATAGGCTTGACACGCGTTATTGCGTTAATGTGAAGAAGAGCCTATTGTGTTATATTTGTTATGTCCGAGATTTCCGTGTCGTGTAGTCGGTGGGTCATGGAAACGTTCAAAACCACACGACAATATTATAATAAAATAGCGTAGTGTCATACATAATAATATACAGAGTGGTTCACCGTCAAGCGTGCTCACCCTATTTATTTATCTGTTAATAATGTATTTTTGAAATATACACACTTTAAACCTTTAGGTACTTCGATTTGTACGTCATTTAATGTGTATTTCCCATGGTAATACACTAATACACATTTATTTTCCAAATCAAAAATACCCTTTTATATTGTAATCTGCTAAGTATGTACGATTGTTTCGAAAAATGTTGATGCTTCTAAGTCAAAATTTGATATGTATTTTTTTAGTCATACTATAGATCCAAGATTATAGTAAATTTTATCGACTTTAACTTTTATACTGACGCAAGGGCTCGATTAAACCATTTACAATTTTGTTTTTGACACTTTGATACTCAAAGGGTCATCATAACTGTCCTGTCCTGTATAATGTATTTCTATTTTTAAAATAACCGTCATTTGAGTACATAGTGTTTCCACGGGAGACGACGGCGACGATGACGGCCTCTACGTCTGGACAGGGAACTTGAAGCTATTTACCGGGTTTTAACTACCTACGCAGATGAGGAGTCATCCGTGGCCATAAAATGACGACAGCAGCAGTGGTATTCCTCGGGGTCTTCGGCGAGCGCACACACACGTGAACGACACATGTGTTGCGAGCGGGGTTGTCGATAATCTGCGAGTGTCTCCAATGCTTCAATACAAGTGTTATACTGTACATATAGTAAAATAAAACACAATCAGTGTACTATGTATTTTTCACGTTATTCGCAATTATTATTCGTACGTTTATTGTAAAGCGCAAGTTTCGGTGATAGTCGCAAATAAACATTTCATATTACCGCTTTGCGCGTGTTTGCCATTATTATACATATACTATTGTCGCGTACTCTCCGAGGGCGTATAAGACCATACCAATAATACGGGTCTCTCAATTTTTTAACCGCCTATTTAAACCCGTCGGAATTTAGCCAAACACGTGCGCTAAAAAAAAAAAATGAAAGAAAAAGGGCGTTAAGTGCTTTACCGCGGAGCGGGCGCGTTTACAACACGCACGCACTGTATACTATACCGGGTGAATATATGTATATCATATAAGACGCTTTTTACGAATTTTTTTTTATTGCTCGCCATCATCGCGTATATTATTATAATATAATAATACGTCGCTCGCGCTCCGCCACTGTTTTATTTATTTTTTATTTTCGGGAAGACGCGTCGCACAAAACTTCCTCCCCCGCACACGTGTGACAGCATCGCATCGTCGCCGTCGCTAATCGTTTCCGGTCGAACGTCGCCGAATTTGTATTCCTATACATAATATTATAATAATAATACGTTTGTGTATGTTATGAAAAAAAAATGAATCAAAAATAAACAGCGACGACAAGTCCAAAAACTTCATCGTCACGTCGATTTAAACTCATACGCGTTTTCCGGTCGTCATCGTCGTAATAATATTATAAATTTTAGTCGTTGTTATTATTAAACTACTAAACTACGACTTATATATAGTATGAATCACGGATATAATTCATAATAATATTTTAAACATTATTTTATTTTTTTGAGTTAATTTTTGTAAAACAATTTTAGGTAGGTTGGCAATTTTGATAGATTGTAAAAATACTTTTCTATTTATAATTATCATTATTGTATAAGTAATAATATATTGATTTAAATTTATTGTGATAAATTATATAATTATACAATAGTTATATTTTACTGATTTATTCTAGAAGTTGGCGCATAGGCAACAAATTCATGCAGTGTTGTTGTATATAGTATAATTAGTTAGGGAACTTATTGGAAGACTATAGGTTACATTAGACATTAGAAGTTATAGGTTACATTAATGTTAATTTATATTTTCAAATAAAATCAATATTTATTTTATAATTATAGAAAAACAATTATACCTACATAGACAGTTTTTAATTGTATATGTGGGTGGTTGAGTTGATTAAATTTAATAATTCACCTTTATTGATAAAATGTTCGTGAAACCACTGACTACCTATATATTAATTAAGTATACGAGTTAGCAAGAATGATTTTATGTAACACGTCGGTGGTAGAAAATATTTACATTTACGTTATAGTATTTACGGGATAGTTATAATATTCAATAATTTTTGTACGCCGCGTGCATATATACTCAGAGAAAGCGTGGTTAAACGATTTTCGAAACGAGCACAAACTCTTATATGTTATTCTACGCGGCTAATATTAAATTATATTATACTTTATACTACGGTGTACTGGTGATATTCAAGTAAGGGATTTTATTTTCCGTTGCATAATATAAGTCTTACAAGTTGGTTATGTGTGACTTATTTGGTCTTCTAGGCGTCATTTAGGGAATTATGTTTTTATTATTTTTAAAGAAAATCGTAAGTAGAATTTATTGATACCTCCCGTACAGCATGGAGAAAAAATCTACACTCACCGTCAATAATTATGGTGTGGATAAAAAAAAAAAGTAATCAAAGTTTATTTTTATAAAATAATTTACACGGTACACCGACTGGAGAGTAGTTATACATATATTAGTATGTATATTAGTGTGTACGTATCGTACTCGTTTTAAATTTAGCAGAAATATTATTTCCGCTGCGTTTATTACAAATTACAGTGCTGTATTATATGTTTACGAGGCCACCCTGGTGTCTGAAAATATATTTTTTTTCAGCGTCGGCAGTGGTAGTTCTGGGTAGTAAAAAGGAAAAATACAAACACGAAAACAATAATATAATATAAGTATACATATATATACCTACCTATAATAATAAAAAACGCACACGTGTCCCCGCTCGCGCGGACGCGGCCGTTTTACCTAAACAGAGAGAGACGACAATACTTATGGTCGGCGTACGCTTTGGAATACTAACGAACCGAATAGGAAAAAAATGGTAGTCGCGACTTCGGTACTACTGTGACGACACACACACACGCACAAAGTTTAATATTATCATCGTGTATCTACCTACCACATAAATATATAAATAAAATAAAAATACGTTAAGATTATTATTATTATTATTATTATTATGTGTAAACGACCGAAAAGACAGTGGTCTCTCACACACACTCATTATCGTGTGTGTGTATGTGCCGTCTACTACACAGTAGACGAAACGATGAGCCGAGGGCGGAGACGCTAATTTACGGCACGGCCGGCCGTGTCAACATGCTCGGACGTTATATCATATTATAATATTATCATATATATATATCTACCTATATATATTACCAACTACCACAGGTATACGATATACGTTACATAAACGATGCGAGCTCGTCTTTTTTTTTTTTTTTTTTTTTTTAATCAGAAAACCATTGTCATCATCGCGTGCCCGGGATGATTTACACCTCCTCCGCTCACAACGATAATAATATTTATATACTGCTGTATATAATAATAATAACACACGCACACATACACTGCGAATCATAACCTATCCTTCTATCCTTCCACCTTATGAGGTGATACTCATATCGGTATAACATATACAATAAACACGGTGATATAATTTATTGTACTATTCATATTACTATATATGTCGTGTTGGTACCTATATAATATAAAGCGTGAATATTATAATATTATATTACATTAGCGTATGCGTTGTGTGTCATTATAAAATAAATACAGGAGGGTAGTGAGTAAAAAAGAATATCAAACCGTTGGTAATTTGCACTCGTTTATTACAAGAAACAAGACGGAAATTTGATTAAATCAATGTCTAGAGTTCATAACAGTTTTTTTTTCTCAGTAGAACGATCGACGTCGATCCTATACACTTTCAACAAACTCGATAATCGATAATGCATCAATAGCTTTCTGTTGATTACTTCCTATAGTTGCTATCTTAATTAAAAACAAGCAATGCTTAGGTAATAATATGTAGAAGAACGCTCCTATAGTTACATAGCAGATATAATTAAATAAAACTTCAGAAAGACAACTAAACGACGACTGTATCCCTCAACTCTCCGTTGCTTCTTTATATAAATGTCGATTTTCATAGACGAAATATTGTAAACAACATAGTGTTTTAAATAAAATAATTTTTCAGTCAAAGAGTCATTTTTAGAAATGCGCTGTTGATAAAAGTGGTATCATTACATGAGTTTTAACGCGTGAAATCGCGGACTTAGATACAGAAAGCTTGTAAGGTACGATTAAACCATTTGCAAATTTGCAATACGTCAACGATATAATTGCAATATAATATATTCTCGTTTTTTATTTTATTTTCCTTGTTTCATTTATTGAATTCTTTTGGTTCATATCATATTATATATATAAAGTTACTCGTAAATTGGTAGTTTTTAATTATTAAACCTCTTACTTAATAGTAAAATCTATTAAAAAAAACTTGTACCTACCGTAACAATTTTTTCCATACATTATTCAACTGTTCAAAAGGATTAATATAGTATACGTATATTATAATTTACAACATGTAAGTATATGGCATATATATTTCGATTCCAGTAAATTATAATTTATATAAAGACGAATATATTATCGAATATTAATGGGAAAAAAAAATAACAAAATTCGAATTATAGGTTTGATCAATAATATTGTCTTTGTACTACGACGAATCTATGTACGATTTTGACTCGGTCATATAATAATAATATTATATATTATAAGAACGTCGACGAAATATTATAATATATTGTTTTGTGTAGGCGCAAAAATAATTATGGTAGCAATTATACATTTTTAAATGCCCGGAGAATGCACACGTAATCATTATTTCGATATTATATTATAATTCAGCGTTCAATATTTATTTTTTAATTAATTTTAGCCAATTTTAATTGCGTATTTGTTAGAAACGTGCAGTGATTTTCTTACTCATTTTATATGCGTATTCATCGGTGTTCGATGTATATGTATTTTATTTCAAATTATTATTTTAATAACTGTAATTCTTAGTTTTTTTAATTGTTTCTGTAACACACACTTTTTATACAACAAACACTGTACGAGTATATAGCTCTATTTCAACATGAATTAACACTATAGATTTACACAATTTAAAAATGTCGTTTAGCGTTAATAATAAATAATATTATTATTATATTATTATATTATAATATTATTATATTATATTATTGTTCTTTATTTGAACACTGAAGTAAAATACAATTTTATGTATCAAACGTGTAACCTTGTATATTTCTTTTTTGCATAAATCAAATATGTTCAAATAGTTTTTTTCTTCAAGATTACTTTCTATTTATTTCTATCATATATCAATTTAATAAATTTAATAACTTTCTTAAAGATATTATGTTAAACATTTTATAGGTATTAAATAATTGTAATAGTTATAGCTACTAAAATAATATCATACAAATCTTAAAAATGATAACATATTTGCAGAAAATTTATTTACACCCAAAACATGCACTTCACCTGAATATTTTTGTATTTTAGTTGACTTGAATTGGGAAAAATCTCACGGTTTTCGTGGTCATGTCGTGACTCGAAGAAAAATATGTATTCCATTTCAGTAAAAAATATGTATAAATTACGAGTTACGACATTATATTAAAATACATATTATTATCGATGCGATTCAAAGACAAAATATTATATTTAGTGAGTCTTTAGAGCTTAGAGAATTATGAAGATATTTTATTCCGTTTGAATTGCTGCAATTAGTGCAATTCTATTCAAGTCATATCGAAGACTGACTATGTGGCGTACGCGTACATGATATATTTTATATAATTGATTAAATCGTATGATCATAGTTTCTACTAGTTTCACATTTTAACTTAAAAATTAAGTTGCGATACATACACTTTAGATACATATTATATACACATAACGCTAAGTCGCTTACTGTCGGAATTCATGTTATTTGATTGTTTGGTTGCTTGGTGAATATTGCAACAGGTATTAGTAGAAAAATCAAAATGTTCGCTACACGTATTGGACTAAACCCCGACGCACGCAAACGTCGTTAATAATTCGACCTACCACAATTATTGTGGTCTTATTAATTAGTATGCCAAATAAAAATGTATTATAATTATAATCAAATTATGATTATTATAGTAGTAATAATATAATAATTATCATCTTTATCACAATAACAAAAGCTAAACTGAGGACTACGATTTAACAGATTTATTGCCGACCAGTATATTATGTGAGAGTGCTCGTGCGCGGATGTGGCGTTGACGGAAGAGAGGAGTGCGGAGACTGTACGATTACGAAATACGCCAATAATTATTGTGAGTGTATAGTGTAATTAAACAGATTCGTAAATTTCCGTTGCGTTAATTGATGTCCGCGGCCGGTGGAGATGAAATACTACGACGCGATTCTGCCCAGCTGCAGTATACAGATCTCTGTCTCTATAGTATAGCCCTCTCGTTCACTCTCTTTCATTTCTCTAGCAAAATCAGTCTGGTGCGCGCGCAACGACCTTATACATATATACATAATATGGGTTAATCAAACGCGGTTAATTTATTTACCATAATAATGTATATATATATATATATATATTTAATGTTTATTGTACGTACAGGATTCAATTATTGCATTATTATTCAATTACGCGTGACGAGGGGCCATTGTGTGTGCATAATGCAAGTATACGTATAGAACTATAGAAGTACACGCACGCAATATACGATACAAATTTCGGGTCAGGATATTCGACCATCACGAGTTCATCCCTTTAGTGGAAGTTTTTTTCACGAGGGTAGTTATATAAGTGAGAATAGTAATGTTTTATTTATTTATTTTTTTTTTTATTTTAAATTACACACATATTGTTGTCGAAAAAAAGAGGAGGGTGACTGCTGCGACGTCGACCACAACTGGCGACATATGTGGCTAGGAGTGCAGTATGTATGTGAATATAATATACCGTTACGATTTTTCGGATACACGCTGTACAATATATAAAAGCGTCGCTTTATCGGATCGAACGAAACAAACTCTTTTAGTCAGCCAAAGAGCCACGAATGCCCATATTGTGTAGTTAAATATAGGTACATTATAATATACCGTTAGAATTCACACAAATACAACGACCAATAGAGCAGTAAAAAGGAAAAAATCCTAAAAAACCAAATAAAGTACTCTTTTTTTGTAAGCCTATATACATAGTTTTTATACAAAAATACGAATAATTGCGATTTGAACTTCGATTCCAAACGTCAATTTCTTATATATTATGCGATCCCCATTGATTTTTCATTCTACAATGGAGTTTTGACTCTTAAATGATCGAAAAATATATTGTGTTCTCGAACCGTTTTCGACATACAATAATAGTTTTGATTTCATTTAATATTTTATTAAATATTATAATATTTTGTAACTGTGTACACATTTTTCAAAGAAAATTCACGGTGACGATACGCAACAGGCGAACACCAGACGGCCGTATCATTTAAACTCCGTTTTACAGGCGATTTTCAATATACGTTTTGTCAAACTATATACATTGACATAATATTATGATATAGTGTATAAACCGTGGTGGCGCTCGAATTATGATTTCCCACCCCCGTACCTACGTATAGTAATAATAAATAATACAGACAGTCATTGCATCTGTTTTGACGACGGTCCACGCATTACACTATCTAGATCGTTGGGACACACACCGCACAAACAAGGTAATTACATTATACGTACGTAAGCCTTACTTAAGGGTAGCGCATCATCATATTATACGATAACAACGACAATAATAATAAACATAATGTTTTACACGCTGTCGCCGTTATGGGAAAAATAATAACACTCGACAGGCGCGCTCTGCACTCGACTGTACACTCCGCGTCATATAATTCCTATGATCGTATCGTACTCGTTGTGTCTTGCGTATAATAATAATATGTGTAATGCACGTGGTGTACAAGGTTCACATATATATATATATATGTATATCTGATTGACGGGTTTCGGGAAGGATTTATGAGAACGGGTCGAGGACGACGAGCTAGGTGTCTGTTGTAATGGGGTTGAAGGTGGTGCTGCAGTATGCACTCTCCGGTCTTCGGGTGTATGTATAATATAATGATAATAATGACACAAATCATATGCGAGTACGAGACAATATCATAATATAGTGAGCCAGTGAGGTGTGGTTGTCCAGGAACGATATCGTACCACGTATAGATATTATCAAGGTTGGGCTAAGTGATCAAATGTGTTATGGAGAAAAAGGTTATTTTGTAAGTTATATATTTTTATAACTTCGTTAGGTTAAAAAAATAATTTATTATACAATTAACTTAATTGAAAGATGATATTTGTCTTTCGCTACCTACTTATAAGAAAATACCTAGTATTCCGATGAAATGAATGTCGACATTAGCATAATATAGCACTATCACAATTACAACTCTAACTACTAATCAGTCGTGGAGTAAGTTTTTTGTAAGTATGCTTTTAACAGTGAAACTTTAAAATTGGTCAAACAATTATTTTATTATAAATTCACAGGTACCCCGTGTGTTTTCGAATCATTCAACTAGAATTTAAATTTAGACAGTTGACACCAAGAATATTTAAAATAGGTAACAAAGTATTAAAATTTAGTAACAAAAAAAAAGAAAAAAAAGTAACGAGTTACGCTTATAGTTAATATGAACTTAACGTTTTAATTTAATTTAAATTATTAATTCGACGATGCATAGCCTTGGAAATCATGTATAACATCACGATGTACATGTTACATTATGTATATCAATAACAATATCGCGCCGAAGGATTTTTATAACTGGCGTTTAAATTCTCTTTTATCGTATAATATACAATAACAATAATATTATGTAAACACGCAAGTTTCGTAAACTCTTGCCACCGATTATCCGAGTGTATAATGTCGTATCTATAACGCACAGTATCAGCTGTATATCGTTTCTAAAACAGATTAAATCGGTTATATTTGTATACACACATACAATTATAGAATAGATAATGATAATATATTGAATGCAATATATATTTGTTGTATCGTCAGAATAATAGACGTTTAGAGGACTTGCAGAAGAAATCGATAAAAACCATTATGTTATAATATAAACGCACCACGGAACACACACATAGTGCCGTAATCAAACGCTCGTCTCGGACACACAAGATAACCTCTTTCTTATCCGGAACACACACAAGGTTTGTTTTCAAAAACTCAATAACAATATGATATTATGATGAATTGTAGCCTATTACACATTGGAATTATTAGGGCTCCGTCCCCGCAACGTGACAGTAAAAAGACAATATATATCGTTCCTTTCAAATGGTTATCGTGTATTCGATGCCCGTCTATATAATAAACTTGAATTAAAACCTATAGATATATAGCGCTCATAAACAAACTCCTATTATGCTTGTATCGTTTTCATTTAATACCTATATAGATATTTTCAAACTGAAAATTATTTTTTATTTGAATGGAAATTATTTATTATTACATAATTACTGTGATTTATGATTTCGTCGAATCCACGTATATTTTGCGTTTAATGCTAATAATCCTTATTTGATCAGCAAAAATATTCCAAAAATTTATTGACGCTTTATGGGTCTGTTAGGAACGACCAATGGAGCTTTAAATCAAACTACCTACTTAAATTCAAATATTAAGTATCAACACTAAGTATTGGGTTTCAATGTACTTATAATATCAAACTATTATGTGCTAAAAAACTTAAAATCTAAACTATATTAATATGATTTGGTTGTTAAGCCTTAAAGTACATACTTAGCATAAATTTAAAAATTGTATTAACAAAAGTTCATTAACGTACCTTTAAAATAAAAAAAGGATTTAAAATTTTTTGTTGCAACAAACAATACGTTTAGTCTAATAAATGCTCTAAGAGTTTAAGCTGCAAAATATGTTTTACGATTCATCGAACGTCGACTTTTGATTATCTGTGACGTTTAATTAGGTAATGCTTCTATAAAGTATCTCGTATATTTGTTGATAAAATATATTTATACTTATTTGAGCTTCTAATTTGAGCCAATTAATATTATTACCATTAATAAGAAAAATCAAATTGTATTCTCAATTTTGTATACTCTAAAGTTAGTTTAAATTCTGTACATTTAATACATATTTTGAAATTGTGTATATGTTTTGTAGTTTTGTACGTTGTTTTTCTAGTGTTCGATATTTAATTATGTATTCATCGTCACTATTCGGTTAGTTAAATTATTTATACATTTCAGGACATCGAAAGAACTACGCAGACGTAATATATAAATACAAATAATAATATAAATAGTGTTCAAAATCAAAATGAATTATTTATCAAAAATATTGTTACTATATAGATATTATTACGACACAGAATAAAATATTTTATTTTTGTGTAGCCAACTGGTATTTAGTTTTACTTTTTTCTATTCGTGCGTTCTTCGGTTCGAATACAATACATCTATATACAATACAATATACATATTATTTTTATAATATGTGCTGCGTACGTCTATATTTAGGTAGGTACCCAAGTTGTCGACCGATTTCGAGAAATAATAAATATTATATCGATACATTTTTTTTAAGTGTTTTGTACGGGCGTGTGCGTTTAATACGTACATGTAAACGAATGAGTTTTATGGTGTCGTTTAAAAATTTTGTTTTTGTCCAGTCGCACGTAAATACCTACGTTTAGGAGAATGTTTGCAAAATCAATTTCACGCTGCATCGTCCTGCGATGACCGAACACAAAATAATGCTAATAATGATGATTATAATCAGAAAAAATCACGTACTCGTACATCAGTACAATTTTATAGTGATGCTATATAGTAAGAAATTTAAATTTGTAAATTTCTGATTGCATACACTTTTCTAAGGTATTAAAATATTTTATTTTAATACAGCAAGTATAAAAATAAAAATAAAAATAAAAATAAAAATCATTTAGTTTATTTCGTCTTTTTTTTTAGATATATTTTCAAATTCAGAAGATTATACATACAATTCGCATCAAAACTGTGAATTTTAAAGCTTTTATTTTTAAATTATTGTATTTAAAAAAATTCTTAAAATATAAATCACTCAAGTAGTCAAGTTTTACATCACTCGCTATTATTATATAGTAATAATATAATAAATAATATTATACAGTGTTAATGTATATTAGGAGAGTGTAGACCAACAACTTCATAATGTTATTGCAATGTAATGTGTGTGTGTGTGTGTGACGGGAATTGCGAATCAGACGTTTGGCAGCATTTAGGTATAACAGTTCTCCCCTCACCCCAATAAATGACCTCCATAGTGTATTGTAATTTCATGTATACAATACATATATAATAATATATAGCGTCAACAGTTTTACAATATATTGATATAATATTGTATAATAGTTTATTGGTTAAAAAAAAAAATACAACTATATTATCAGCGGGCCACGTACCTACCGTTGAATCGTGCAGTGAAATTTCAGGAAATTTTCTCTTGTTGCAGTTCGTAAGTATCAATATGAACCTACGAATTTATAATGTGATCATAAAGTACACGGGTGCCCGTATTATGCGCTCCTTTTTATTATATATTATATATATTATAGTCGTCGTCGTTGTTATTATTATTGTTATTCGTCCGGAGGGGAAAAAACGTAAGTACACAAAACGACGTACCTACCTACTGTTAACGTAGCCTTGTAAAATGGGACCTCCCGAAAAATAAAAATGTACACATAAAAAACGGTATAGGCTTATAATACTCTTGTACACGTATAAGTTCGTTTTTACGACCAAAGACCGTATAATAATATAAAATAAAAAAAAAAAATAAAAAAAACTCAAGAAAGAAAACCGCGGTTTACGTATTATTATTATACCCACTGTAATTTCGTATGTACTAAAATAACAGAACAGTAAGAATACGTGTATATTACTGTGTTGTAGTAACTTTTGGTTATGTGACCTGTGATATTGGATTATTTGACACATAAAAAAAAATTACTCTCGGGTTAGCTGCATGGTCTACACACATTTACACGAGCGTATAGTATTATAATATTTAAATGAATACACGTTTAATATCATGTGTATACGCAATAAAAAGTCGACGATTAATTTAATACATATAGCTATTTAATAATAATAATTAAGCGATATAATATTTTATATATTAATGTAACACGATGGGATATCGTTCACGGGCGGACGAGTGGTTTTTATATTATCTGGTTCGTGGGTGGAAACTCGTCGTTATAGTATTCTATCGCTCACGATCACGTCATGATATTAACATTATTAAAACGAAAAACCAATCTTGTACGAACCACCGTTGGGTCGGACCTCGGAACAGCTTTATAATTAAAACCCGATAGATTCGTTTCGGCAAAGTAAAAATATAATAATAATTATCAATCGTTTTAGCGTCATCAGAAACAGCAGCAGCTGCCATTACTTCTGATAATATTATTATTAAATTCTACATAATATTGTAAAATAACTAAAATAGTCGTCTCCCTTAGTGTGTAATCTGTCGCTAATAATATTGTGAGTTGCTGGGAGACAGGCGTTTATAAAACCCAGTCAGAGATACAAAATGTATAATTTTATCAGATTATTATAATACCTTTACGCCTTTTGTATAACTTGATGTTATAGTTCAAATTTTGAATAATTTGTGTACACAAGTAAATTGTATTAATATTGAATAGATATTATTTACTGATAAACATTGTATTTGAATCTGAAGCAAAAATATAGTCATTTCGCTGAGGCTGCATATACTGGTTGTGTAAAAAAAAAAAACCGTACTAGTAAAATACCAAATTAATTTTTGATTATTGATTAATAAATACATTTTATAAATGAAAAAACCTATCAGTCACATTTTAATACTATAATGATTCATATTGATATTACTACGGTTTTCTTTATTTTTTTTTCTTAAGTTACTGTAAAGTAATTAATTTTTAATAGAATAGGATTTACCTATTTGTCTGTATTCAAATTATAAAACCTGGTGAAAATAACATTATTGATTTGCAAATGACATGCAATTAAATCATTGTATTGAGGACATTCGAAACGTGTATTTTTTTTTTAATTTTGACAATTTTCGATTCGATTGAATTGCACGAACGTTTTATATCGTCCGAAATCTTTTTCAACCTTACGAGAATTAATATATTTGTTATTCGTGTTTCGTTAGACAGCATGTTAACATTGCTGGTAAGTCGTAATCTGCCTCGTGACAAACTTACATTTACTTACGTGCATAACCTTGCGTTAACAATCTCAATAATGTTAAATACGAAACCCAAACGTGCCAAGTATAATAGTTTATTGAATAAATACAATTTGTAAATGCGTACAGACCGAGTATGTGCAAATCGTATTTTTCATAACACGTAACATAAACTTGTGTTACTGTATTATAATATTACTTTATTACTTGTATATTAATTGTCTTCCTATTCCTATCGCTTATGCACTTACGTATAATATTATTATCTTATTCGATCACGTTGAACTTCGTTTTAACTGGACCAACAAAGAAACAATAACAGTATTTAAACTTTATTGCACGTAGGTTTATATGAATGATATTTAAAATGCTGTACGAATAATATCATCAGCTACTAGTAATAACTATTATAATATTACCATCTAGTTTTTAAGTTTGAACATATTGCGCCGTTTCAATATAGTAATGATGGACACTCTACACAGTCTTCTATTAAATTATAATATAACGTAATATATATAATATGTATACTGCGTATAAGGGAGCTGTTTACATATTATATTTATTATATTTGTATGTAGGTACCTACACGGTTTTTTTTATTTTTTATTTTTACTCAATTACCATGTCTCGTACATCATTCTATAAGTCTTCGTTCTTGTAAAACACACGTTGAAGTGCTCAGCTAGGCCGCTCCTAATCATTTAATGGTGGTTTTATTAACGGACAGAGATAACGACGTCTCAATGCCTCTCGTCTGGCCCTGTTTCGTGCGGAGGAGACAATAATGATTGAGAGTGTATAGAGCCGCATGTAAATTGAGATAAAAGCAGGGACGAACGGAAGAAACCAATCTGACCAAACGCGAGGTCCCTACTTGAACGTCACTCAAGTGGTCGCGCATCATCTTGAATCTGAAATTAACGTATAATCTTAGTAGGATTGGGAATATTATACTTGTATTTTAATAGGAATGTTATAATATGGTAGTAGCTTAAATTATTTATTTTTCTTAATATTTTTAATGGTTTATTTTGCTTTTACTATTTATTTATTATATTGTTATACTAAATAATTAAAAAAATTATTTTTTTTTTTTTAGGAAATTGAAAAATGATTAATCATCGGATCCCGTTGAAAATATTACCGACGGTAGTTGTGGCGATTGTCCTGTTAGTCGAAGGATTATGCCTACCAGCTCATTCAAAAAATATTATATTAGAAGGTAAATAAATAAACGTGTTAATAAACATATAATGTAACATTATACATATCAGATTGATTGTTATTTTTATGAATAACAAAGTTCAAATTATTTTATTTCACGTTGTTTTAAACATACACTTATTTAAGTTAACTTTAATTTAATTCAAAGTTGTCTGTAGTCGTGGTATAAAATGCTTTCAAGTTATTATTAAACGCATAGAAATTAAATTTAAACTCGGTCTTTGAAAAAAAAATAAATAAAACTCACTCGTATAATATTATGTATTAAAAACGAACTCGTAGGTCATATCCTATAGTAATAACGGTCTGGCAGATTCAAATATGAAAAAAACGGGGTGTATTAGTCACAGTAAATTTTGAGGAAACAAACACATACACATGGAAATTTAACATGTGTATGATTCATTAACATCACAGACGGAGACACGTCTCAGATGCACGAGGGTATGTATGTATATCATATGTATAGTGGCGTCTAGTATCCGTATATCTGTTATTAAAATAATTATTTTACTGAGATCTAAACTGGCGCCGATTCGCGTTATTCGTTGGCAACGGACGATAGATCATTATTATAAAACAGTCGTCGTTGTCCGTTTATAATAATACATTGTACAGCGGTTTTGCGATAGACTGAATTTAGAACAAAACGGACACCGTTCGTTTTTTACACGATTGTTGCTCAAAATTCGAAAATCAGCCGTAGAAAATAATACGAGCAAATCACCTCCTGCATTTTTCTGTATACACACACACACACATAGGAAATATTATAAAATATATTATATTAAAAGTGTGCCTATGTATATTGTATTACGTTGCGTGTTTACGTTCTATTACATGTTATATAAAAATATCCGAACGCCAAAGGTTAGTAGTCCACGATGACCTTTGGAATGTGTCCAGAAACGGGTACGGAATATTGCTACGCCACCGTTTGATTTTTTTACAGTGTTTTTTATTTATTTACTTTTTCTCGGAACGCAATGCAAAGAAGTATTTTTCAGAATTGCGGGAGGGTCGCAGTTTAAAAATACGTTTCAAAACCGTATTGGATTTCGAATAAAAATAAAAAAAAATCTTATTTGACTCGGACGTTGCGTATCGCCATAATACGTGCGCAAACACACCAACTAATAATATTATTATATATATTTATAGGTACATTATCCCGACCGAAGCGTAGTTATCATGGTAATAATAATATTTCGTTTGTGTGCTTATAGTATTGCATACTACGTAGTTCTGAGAGGAAATATAAGCATAGGAAATCCAACGTCTTTTTGCGTATAACCTTAAAATGGATTTGTCTAACTCTAAATTTTTTTCCTAAAAGTGTAGGTTAAAAATATCGCTGCTAACATGAAAATGTCTTACGCCAACTATATTTACGAGCGTGCTTACCATAATATTTGAGTTTATACGTCTTTTAATTACTCGGTTTTATCGATGATATTTGGCGTTAATTTCATTTCATCTAAATAAGGTGTATACAAATTATTATAACGTTCGTAAAATATAAGTATTTATTCGCCTGAATTGGTCGTTTTATTAACTATGTTTATTCAGTACGCAACTATTGCGACTGCACGCATGTATAAATATAGAATTAATGTTTGAATGTCTGAAAGTTTAAATTTTGTTTTTCAAAATATGAATTTCTATAATATACACGGATAAAAAAATATATATTTTTACTTAATAATTTAATCGTTGATTTAGTTAAAGATAAAAAAAAATATAACAATGTTTTACAATTCCAGATTAAATTAAAAATAAAATAAAATAGTAATAATTGTAATGAACAATAGTTTTATATTATGAAAAATTAACAATTTATTCAGGATAAAAACAGTTACGAATAAGTAATATTGTATAAGTATGAGGTTATTATAATAATTGATTGAAATTTAACGATATTAGTCTGTTATATTACTTTATTTAATATAGAGGTAGGCGTAGCGTTGTAGTTCATAAAATGTGTAAATGTTTATATTTTTTTCATAATAATGTATTGTATTGCTTTAGATGAAGTCAGTACTGTTCCGGCTGTAGAAGGTGATCGTTTAAACATAAAATGCGATTATTCAGAAGCCATTAAGATCTCTAAGGTGCAATGGACAAAAGAGTCAGATGACGAAACTCCGTTTGACTCACCAAGCATATTGTCAAAAAAATTACAATGGTAAACGATTTTTCAATAATAATTTAAGTAAACAATTACTAATTAGTATTGTCTATGCCGATTATAGGTTACGTTTCAAGAACGTTAAACACTCTGATCACGGACGATATTCTTGCTTGATCAGTGGTTTTACCGAGAACGGAGTGTTTTCTAAATGGCGTAATTTTACGTTGATAACGTACAAAAGGTCGGAAGCCAACGGTAATGGAAAAACACTAAAAATGACAGCGCCTCAAAGCCTTTCACATCGAAAGGACGGAGTCAAACCGAAATTTATCAACAGACTTTTCATGGATAACAACGTCGCGTTATTAGTAGACGACATTTTAACATTGAGTTGTCCTTTTGAGAGTAAGAAATTCATATTTTAATTTTATTTTTAACTACAAAATATTCAATTATGAATATTCAATAAACGTTCATATCTTCTTTATAAATTGTATAATATGTTAAAGATATTAAAGAAAATATAATTGTTTCTGCTTTGTCCATGTCAGAAAATAATTATTTATTTATTTATAGAGAGAGATAGGGAGAAATATAATAGTTAATATTAAAATTGATAAATAAATATATTATTTTTAATTGCAGGTACATCTGATGTAGTTTTTTCTTGGTATAAAAATGATGTGTTACTCGTTGAAGGAGGCGCAGACGTCATTAATTACACTTTGAGTCAAGTAAAATTGTCAGATGCGGGAAACTACTCTTGCATAGTAAAAAACGATTTCGGTTCTATCCAACATAAATTCAATGTAGATGTTTATGGTAAGATAATTATAAATTAGTGTGTCAGTTTTTTTCTTCTGATTATACTTAATTGGTTTGAATAATTTACAGAGAACCAAAACAAATTGCCTCTTTTAGTCGAATATCCGCACAATTTGACTTTAAAGCCTGGGGATACAGCACGGTTTGCTTGCAAAACTTTTGATCAACTTAATACAAAAGTTGACTGGTACTTTTTGAATGATACAAATCCACAAGATATAGAGACCGATGACCTTTTATTATACAAAAAGATGACCAACAATCACAACGTGAGATTATTATTAATATATTATTTAAAGTTTATTATTAATCTTAATTTTTCATTTGCTAGAAATAAAACACATATCCATATCTTTTATTTTTTAATATTTAGCAAATATGAAAAATGTATATTTTTTAACATAATCATAATACGCAGTTAACACTTTATTTTTTTTTACAAATAATTCAAATTAAATATACATTCATACACAGTTAAAATGTTTTAATTTGAAGACATAAAAATAAATATAATTTTGTTATAGGTTAAATTGTTTAATGGTGTATTGATACTCGAAGGTGTCACAATTGATGACATTGGTTGGTATGTTTGTTACACAAATGGATCAAAAACACGTGTAATGACTGGTGCTAAATTGGACGTGGACAAAAGTTTAGGTACAAATAATAATCATATTTATGTTTTTTTGATAAAATGATAATTTTATATAATATAGTATATTTATATAATAATTATATAATCATATTATGCACAATTATTCAACTTTTTAACTTTGATTTTAGTTAATGATCCAAATGACCAAGACTCCGGAATCGAATTAGAAGACGGAGAAATTATCGACAATTCAAGGAAAATTGGGTTTTTCAATGCAACAGAAAATTCCACTCCTCCTAAATTCACGAAACTTGATAGCATGCACAGAGTAATCGCAAAGCCCGCCGGAAATATGTTAAAGTTAAAATGTGTTGCTGAAGGTAATTGTCAAGTTGAAAAATTAATGAATGTAGTATTATGATAGTTAAAAATTGAAATTGTCCAATATTAATTAATTAAATTCGAACTAAACATAATATTTTATTTAAAATGTACGATATATATTTTACATTATTTTGTATTACAATATAGCTATCGTTCAGTATAATAATAATTAATTTCATGATTTGCATCGTATGTATACAGGTAATCCTTTGCCGAACGTAACATGGTACAAAGACGGTGTTACGCCACCTCAACGGCAACTAGGTATAGCCAGGTATACGCAATGGGCCATCATACTGGAAGATTTAGTAACTGCAGATTCCGGTAATTACACGTGTAAAGTGAGCAACGAGAACGGATGTATTGATTTCACTTATAAGGTCGAAATAATAGGTAAGAATAGCGATAATCGTCGTATTACATATAGTATAATATCGTTTAGTAAATGATAATATAAGATAAAATTAAACTAATTTGGAAAAAAAATACGAAATATTGAAACTAATTTTACGAAATCAACCCCAAAATAAAAACAGAACGATTTCCGCATAAGCCCTACATTAAAGAAGGGCAGCCTCATAACGTCACCACATTGGTACATACCAATGTATCATTTGAATGTACTCCGTTAGCCGATCTTGAACCGTATATGCAATGGTTCTATCATAACGCCAGTGTCGGGAACGTCAACGAAGCAAATCTTGAAAACGGCACTGTCATACAGGTACCGAAAGCCAAACTTTTGGAAATCGGTGGCATGCTATGGTGGTGTTTGCGCGTGGTTTTGGAGCTTATTTATTCTTATTAATTATAATTAATTATATGTACATAATATAAATATTATATATATATACACAGTACACACACACAATATAAATCGGAGGGTGCATATTTTAATATTTTGGGATGGAAGCTATACATTATAATAATGATCTTGTAAAACGCGCACGTGCATAAATTTGTTAAACGTGTTTACCTGTAATTTTATTTTTATTATTTTAGAGCGGTTACACCATCGTCCGGTGTTTACGGAAGCACCTCACAATCTTACTTTGGTGTTGGGTGGTTCTGGTGTTTTGGCGTGCAAGGTGTTGTCGGACTTGCATCCGTACATCGGATGGTATATTGGGGAAATCACGGTGGAGAATACTGAAAACTTAAACTTAACAACAATGGTGAAGGTCGAGGTACGCTTGGGAATCAACACAATTGAGCTTTTCGGTTAACTAACACGCTTTACGCTTATAACACAATATTATAGTTATTGCCGTCTCACTCATTCGCAACGAACCAAGTTGGTGTTTTTTGTCGCTTTGTTCGATTTGCCTGGTCGGGTCTTGGAAATATAATGTTTTAAAATAATTTTCTAAGACACACCATATATTCGTAATAATCATGTAAGTGAATCGTGTTTGACATCTCGCGTCTATTGTAGAATGGCGCTTCCAGCGAAGGTAACCCGGAATTATTGCAACTGTCTAACGTGACGCATTTGGACGAAGGATGGTATACGTGCGTGGCCGGTAACAGTTTGGGCATGAGCTACGCTAGTGCCTATTTAAAAGTAGTTGACGGTAAGTTATCTGAGGAAATAAAAATTTTACCAATATAATATATATACATGAGTTCGCTGTTTATATGACTAAGTACCTAATGACACTATTTTAGAGTTGGAAGATCCGATAAAAATCAAAGCTTTTCAATTACAAACGTACCAATTGGCTGCTCTAGGCATTAGCTTTGTATTAGTCATTTTCGTGTGCATCATAATGCTGGTGTGCAGTCAGAGAAAGAGGGAGAAATTGAAGGAGCTGGTGGCCAGAGAATCAGCTAGAAACGCAATGATCACTCAATGGACCAAGAAAATAATCATCGAAAAACAACAAATGGCCGATGCTAGTGAACCATTGGTGAGTTTAATTACAATATTATTGTTAAATATTATTACAATATTATTCATGCAAAAATATATTTTTTTTTATTTCAATCATTAAATTATGATATTTAAATAAATCTTATACCATACTAATATATCGAATTAATTATATATTTTAGTTAATGCCCGTAGTGAAAATCGAAAAACAAAAAAGTAAATATACAAAATTAGACCAGGTGTGTATGTCCGAATACGAATTGCCTCTCGATCCTTGTTGGGAATTTTCGAGAGACAATTTATCATTAGGTAAAACTCTTGGCGAAGGCGCATTTGGTAAAGTTTTACGTGGCGAAGCCGATGGCATTTTGTGCGAAAATGTAATGAGTACGGTGGCGGTAAAAATGTTGAAAGGTAATTATTTTTTTTTAATGTCAAATTTGTTGGTATCTATTTTTTAAATTATAAAACACTTAATTTACTTATTTAATTTATAATTAATGCAGACGGACACACTGATACCGAAATGATGGATTTAGTTTCGGAAATGGAGATGATGAAGATGATCGGCAAACACGTGAATATCATAAACTTGTTGGGATGTTGCACACAAGACGGACCTTTGTATGTGTTAGTGGAATTCGCATTACACGGTAACCTCAGGGATTTCTTGAGACAACATAGGCCATCTTCAGGCTATGAACCTGCTATCGGATCAAATCTTAAAGACACCTTAACACAAAAGGATTTAGTTTCGTTTGCATATCAAGTTGCCAGAGGAATGGAGTATTTGGCGTCAAGGAAGGTGAGCAATATTTTTTTTTTACCGATAGTCGGTTATAAATAACATTATAATTTTAAGTAAAAAAACTTAGAAATATTATTTACAAGAAAAATCGTTACTATTAGGTATTATATATATATATATTAAATGTTTTAAAAATTGTTTAAACATTAATTTGTTTTTATTTGTCATGTAGTGTATTCATAGAGATTTGGCAGCAAGAAATGTCTTGGTAAGCGAAGACTTTGTAATGAAAATTGCAGACTTTGGTTTAGCTCGAGACATTCAAAATCAAGAATATTATAGAAAAACTACCGATGGAAGACTTCCGGTAAAATGGATGGCACCAGAAGCTTTATTCCATAGAGTGTACACAAATCAGTCAGACGTGTAAGTTAAAATTACATTTGGTAAAAAAATCTCTTAAATACTTAATGAATTTTCATATTATTAAGACTTAATACCCTTTATTGTTACTGCAATAATCAGCTAAAAGCAAAAACACTAATATTGAGCTATTATTAGTAGATACATATAACTTATTTATGAAACAATAATACAATAATCAGTAAACAATAACCAAAATCGTTTCAATATAATAAATATTTTTTGACAAATTTAGATTTGATTTTTCAACCAAAAAACAAATAAACATAACATTAGTATATTATAATGTTAAATAAATAATAAATAACAATAACGTGCTGGTAGTAATTAATCGTACGAATCACTGCGATAAATATTTTTTTGTGTACTAATATGTATATTGTATATGTATGAACACGTCATGAGAAAATTGAATAATCTTAATTTTTTTTTAATCTAAATTCCTAAAATATTAATAATCATACAAGGAATAGGTACCTCTATTTTTTATAATTCTTAAATTACAATGCAGTCGTCGTATAAACGTATAAAATTATGTACTATTTTAAGAACATGCACAATGCACATTTACAAATCCATATAGATTTGATATTTTACATTTTCAACGCGTTATATATCATGATGGTTGATAAAATTTAAAAATTATAAACGATTTAACGATAATGTATTACAGTTACACTAAACATGTAATAACTTTTTCTTTACTTACATCCAAAAATATAGATGGTCTTATGGAGTGCTATTGTGGGAAATAATGACCTTGGGAGGTACGCCTTATCCTTCCGTACCCAACATGGAACAGTTGTTCAATCTGCTACAGAGCGGACATCGTATGGAGAAACCGTCTTGCTGTTCTCTAGAAATGTAAGTTTGCACATTATTTACTAGGTATTATTATAAATATTCAAACCGTTCGAGTTATATAGTTCAAATTTTATCTGTTCTCAAAAAAACATTTCTTAATTGTCTAACAAAAAATTTGATGTGGTTGTCTTTAGATACATGATAATGCGGGACTGTTGGAGTTACCATCCGAACGAAAGGCCCATGTTCGATGAGCTGGTAGAGAGTCTCGATCAGATACTGTCAGTGACGGCCAACCAGGAGTACGTGGACTTCGGGCTGCCGCAGCTGGACACGCCGCCCACCAGTCAAGAGTCGTTCGATGGAAACGACCTGGTCAATTTCGCCGTGTGATTTCCTCGTCTGTTTTCCTACACGACGACGTCGGATAATTCATTGTATCGGTGGTGGTATCCGTGTTAGTGCGTGTGCATCCCCGCATGTCCGGTGGACGACGATATAGTTTCCTTAAGCTCGAGACGAGAGCCGCATCAGTATTTTTACCATAACTTCTATGTTATATTATATTATTATAATATGACGTATGTTCCGTGGATTTTCATCGTTTTGTTGTAAACGATAATAATGAGTACACATTATATAACATTATTTATTATTATTATTAATTTAATTTACCGAATTGAAATGCATACTATGTAAATAATTTTTATGTAAAACGAATTATTGTGTTATTGATTTTAATTATTTAATTGTTTGTAAAATACTAGTTTTTTTTTATCGTTAAATACGAGTAATATCGTAAATGTTTTTGTTTGTGTTTAAACTGAACGGAAATTTTGAAAAAAAAGTTATGACGGTATGAAATTAAAACGAAAGGCGCGCGGCGCAACAAGACTGAATATCGTACGGAATCAAGACTTAATAGTAACAATTTCCGTGTGTTATAGATGCGGGGATATAATATTATAATATTGATATTTCTACGGATTATAAATGTCCAATAATCAATAAGTATCCCTATTTTTATAATAAAATATATCAATTATTTTGTAAGTATTTTAATTTATATAATATATAATATATTTATGTATAACAGTGATTATATTGATTATAAACAAATAAAACATAATTTTAACTCGATCATAAGAGACTTCTAGTCAAGTGTAGGTATATAACGCCAAACTGCTGTATAGTATATTATGATGATGATGTAGTTACGTATGTTCTCAATCACGCGTATATGATTTATACAATTAATTTTCATTAATTTATCGCAATAATAAATATTATGGTAAATATCATTTTGAAATTTGTATTTTTCATTTGTTTATTTTTGTATATAAAATGATTGCCCGATATGTTTAAAATTGTTATTGTACTGTTATTAAAAATACCAATCTCATTTTTATTTATATTTTTCGATTGAAGTAATAAATTAGTTTATTATTTATGCAATATAATAATATGTTATTATGGTAAGATAAACTATAAATGTAAATTATTTTTATTTTCAATGTGTTTATAATTATATACCTATTATATAAGTATATTTTTAGTTTTAAAGTAAAAGCTACAATACTACTATCGTTAAAATAGTATTTATATACTAATCACCTCTTAACATTACTACTAAATAATAATAAAATTTGTTAAGTAAAGGAAGATACATCAAAATATTATGTAACCATTAAAAATGTATTATAATCTATTATTTAGTACAAATATATATTTTGCAAACTTTTAAGTTACAGATTATAAAATGAGAATTTCTTTTTTTTTTCAATAATATTTTTATATTTTATACTTATTATAACTTATATCGACTTTAATATTGAATAGTGTAAAAGGTGTTCAGAAAAAAAGATTACGGGTTTACGGGCTTTCGAGTTAAATATCATCCGGAAAAAAATTCATTCGGGGATTTTGAATCGGGAAAAATACCTATAACATTATTATGTTTAATGTTTACATTATTTTGAATACCTCTATTCGTTCATATTATGATCAAAATGTCAGAACAAGAGGTAATGGTGTATCTAAATTGCCTATCTAATATGCCGTATAATAATAATTTTTAGATAGATACAGTGTAGAGTAAGTATACATAATAAATTGATATTCTACTTTAATCTTTAATATCAAATAATTCATAAGAGAAATACAATTTTTCGGTATAAACGTATGTACATAAAAATTAAATTTGACGGCTTACATACGCGTTATGGGTACGTTAGAGTGTTTATATCTAATAATATAATATAAATTTTATAAATGCATCGTGTGTTCATTGAATGGGTCGATTGAGAAGTTATTATAATATAATGTACTTATATAATATAATATAATATAATGACGTATGTAAGTATATATCATTGATTACTTAATCAATGATATACGCCGTTTATTTTTTCAAAAATAATAAATAATATTTTATTATAATCTAACCTGACCTAACATGTGATCTGAGAATCACTGGTTATGAAAAAACCTGCAATCTACTTACTTGAAGTGATTTACTTAAAAAAAAAATTATTTTTGTTAATGAGTAAAAATCGTTTCTAATTTTTTAATTGAAGTGGTCTGTGAGTGAAGAATGTTCAAACGCGGTTGACTTCCCGCTGAATCGTCTACATTGCCAAAAGCTTTCCAAGTCTCGCGATTGGCGTGGAATGTCGTTCCCCCTCTATGGTGTATATTTGGGGCCGATATCCACGACTCTCGTTTGTCTAGGCATTGCCGGTTTTTTTTTATATTGCTCAATTTATAAAAAGCACACACTCTTATATTAATTATAATTAATAAATTAAATCAATATATATAGGTATTTATTATATTATACTTATAAGTTATAATTAACAATTCAAATATGAAAACCATAAATTTTATGTATTGTTCTACAATTAGTAACGAACATAACAGTTGATTTCAAATCTCTTTTAAGAATTACTGCACATTCAGGAGGATATAACACTAATTTGGGTTTAGGTAAATGAGGTTTTTTTTTGGTATAGCAATCGCTCCTTTCATTTCTTTTAATCATACCTTTCTTACTAACACCATTTGCAGTAACATGATACAATTATTTTTATTTGAGATATCACTGATGGTTTAAGGTTTATTATGGATTTTATATTTTTATGTGAAATCTTACTTGATGATATATATAAATAGCTAAAACGATCGTCTGCCATAGAAGAATGTTGAATCCGTCGATCTGCAGTAACTTTGTTAGAAAGAGAAAAAACGCAGATCTATTATTTTGATTGCTTGTGGCTGGCATTATTATAATTCCAACTCATCATACGGTAAATTGAATTATTTAAAAGAAAAAAATTACGGCAGTTACAGGGACTGCCGATAGAAGTGAAAACTTGGAACTTTTAGTATTACAATTTGAAATTTCATAATGTTTAAATTAAAATTATCAACATCAATCTGGTTTTACATCTCAATGACACTCCGAGCAATAATTATAATATGCATGTTTATTTTGTTTTTGTTTGTTTTTTTTTTATTTTTTGTGTTTGTACAGCATAACTTGTTATAGATTCTAAACGAAGTGATGAATGTATATTGATGTTACAATGATGGCGTGTGTGTTTTTTAACCACTATTCCAAATTTCAAGTTCGTACATTGAGTCGTTGAGTAGTTTTTGAGAACAGCGAGCGATCAGTGAGTGAGTGGCATTTGGATTCTACATAAATAAATTACTGTAGTTTTGCATTAATAACCATTTTTTAAACTTCAACACATTAATCTTAAGTTATTATTAGATTTTGTAAAAATTTTAATTATACGATAAAAATATGATTGAACAACAGAACAACTAGAATTCCGTTTTACCACGATAGCAAGAAAACGTCCAAGTCACTGTGAAATACTAATTGCGTGATTCATTGCAGAGGTTAAAACATTAGAAAATTAAAATAATTCAAAATTTTCAAACGCCAAAATAAATACGACGATTTAAAATAATTTTCTGTTATTACATTTTTTTTACTTGTATCTTAAAATAGTAGTATACGTGCATATTCTACCCACTATTGACTGCGCTATGATTCTACAATTAAACAATTCGAATAATATTCAAAACAATTGAAAAATTTTGTGCTCCGCACTCGTATTTATAGCTTGGTTTAGAGCATGCTGCGGCGCTGTGATTGCAGGATATTGCGCGTGGCCGCACGGCGGCAACAACGTTGGTTGACCGCGGCATTCGCCGTCGCTGCTCCGTATCAATGTCCGCGTCGAGTGTTGCCGTAGAATACTATGGTGTTGCGCTGGTGGCTGGTCCCGTGTTTTGTTACTGACTTAGCTGGCCGCCCGACCGACCGGCGCCAACGCGACCCGTCGGTCATGTCCGTCGACGGTCGGTTGAGTCAGAAACAGAACACGGGACCGCCGGACCGGCACAACACTCAACGGCCACAGATACCTAGCCAGTCGTGAGCATGTCGGTGACACGAACTCATAAATTTACCCCCTACCTAAAAGTGCCAAACGCTGCTAAAGAAATTTTCACTTCAAAAATAATTTAACTAATACTCAATTATTGATTTTATAGATATCACATTATGAAACTTCTCATATGTAATAAAGTAAAGTACCTACTATTATTATTATCATTATATTATCAATTAGTAATATAGCCTTTTTATACGCTTAAAATTATATATAACTTTTCTTTACTATTTTATTATAATAGCGAGATTAAGGAATACTTCCGGGTTATCTCGACTACCCAAATATTTCCAAGACTACCTGTTAGGGTCATCCGGGTTATTTCGACCGGGGGCGATTGTAAACTGCGCCCAAGATACAGGTAAACACAAAATCACACATGTAAACTGCGCCCGAGTTTTTATCAAGTGTAAAAAGGTGACATGTAAACTGCGCCCGGGTAAAATTACAGGTAAAATATTTAATTCGTTACAAATTTATAATATGAATAATTATAAATTAAATATAATTTAAAAAATTTAAACAATTATAAATATTACAAACAATAACATAATAAGGTGGATACACATTCATCAATTGGAATTTGATTACTATTATATTTATTGATTAATTTTTCTAACGTTTCGCGTTTTTTTTTTTTTTTGATTTTAGAGTTTTGGAATTTATCGGAGAGTAAACATATGGCGAGTGGTATGTAATAGCCGTTGATTAAACCATGTATTGTGAACATATGTGTGAAGTATTTAGGGCAGTTTGAAAATGTACCATCCATGTACAACCATTTTGATAGTGCAAGAGCTTTTAAATTAGAAATGAAACTAAAAACAATATATTTCAACTCCTGGTTGATAATTAAAAAAATTATTCATCTCTATTTGTTTGAACACCGCAAGAATTCGAACACCGTTCGTCAAGAATTAATTGAATTTCTTCGATTGATTAAGGGAATGAAGGCAATATCTTTCTTCTAGCATTATATATTTTTCTTTTAATATTACGTACATCACTCACCTGTAAATGTTCCGTTGCTATATTTTTAATACCATTACAAAATATTTTACTTGGTTTGGTGCATATATCTTCAGTCGCCTTGCGTTTTACGACACCAGTCACGAATTGCTTTTGAAGGTTTTGATCACTCATTGATTCGTGGTTATGGTTTAAACTTTGTTCAGTGATTCTGTCGTCATCATCCCCTACCATTTTTAAAAATGCTCCGCAAGTTTTGACCATACATCGCCACTTAACTTCACCCGAACTTAGAGGCCGATTAATTTTACGAAATTTAAAATTAGAAATAATTTTTAAGCATTTTTCGCGCTGCGGCATGAATTGTTCAGCCATCGTCACTTTACTGATTAAAATGAATACGATAGGTACTAGCAGAACTATACCGGAAGTAGTGATAACCATCAGTTGTCGGTTTTCGTATTACTGCAATATAGATATTCGATAACGTGTTGGTATTTCTTGACGAAAATAAAATGTCTGTAATATACTTGTAAAAGTACACAATCGTCAAACATAGAGTCTTTAATAAGTCAAAATTTAATAAGTTTATAAGTTTATAGTTTACACTATACCTTTTTATAACATAGATACAAATTAAGGCGCAATTTACACTATACCTTTTTAACGTAGATATTTCTGGCGCAGTTTACAAAAAAAGATCATTTGGGCAAAGTTTACGTATGACCATCTCGACTAAATATCTCTTTACATTTTTTAAAATTGTTATGCATTTTAACATGTTTCAAAATAGATTTATATTATTATTCAGAATAGATTTAACTAAATGTTAATTAAACAATATTATGATACGAATATATTAATTAAAATTTAATTTTTTTTAATTTAATATTATTGATTATTTTTATTATTTAAAAAATTTCGGTTGTCGAAATAACAGTTGATCATATAATAGGTAGTCTTGGAAATATTTGGGTAGTCGAGATAACACAGTTGTGTACCTAAGGTAGATTTATCTGTATGATTATATTTTATTAGAATTAAAATTCAACAAAAAATAGAAAAAATAACCATGACAATGGCCATTATACAACATATCTTGTATCATTAAGGCACTAAATATATGGGTACCTATGCTAAACCACCATTTTGCGACTCATTTATCAATAATAAAATAAACGTAGCAACTTCGTAGTTCCATAATATTATATTATGTGATAAATGAGTCACAAAATGGTGGCTTAGCATATCTATTATCTATAGTGCCCTAGTATTATCAGCCATAATAAAATGTTATTAAACATAAAAAATATTAAATATATAGAATATTTATATATGAATATACTAAAAAAAATAAAATACTAAAACCCAGTACCAAAAAATATACTTTTGCAAGATTAATGACATTTTAGACAAATATACCTAAGTACTCAATTTCAAAGTAAAGTATTCAAAACTATTCTGTTTTAAATATAAGTAGTATGATTTAGCCATTCTAACTTCTAATTTACTAGTCGTTACTCGTTAGTCTATAGTACATGCGAGTCAATGCCACGTGCTGCCATTCCCCTCCATGCCATGCCGTGCCGTGACTTTCTCCAGCACATGTTCCGTGATATCACAAACATGCCCGACCCAAAACAAATGACTTAATCTATTATGAGCAAACTCGCTATAAACTATCCTCGAAATATAGACCAACAGTGTTTTAAATGGTCTATATTAGCAAAACACGTTGTATATAATATACTATAGTAGAAAATAAATTTCAAGTCAATAAAAATAAAATTATACAGAACATATTGAGAATAAATACATTTTCATCGGTATTTCGTTTCCAACACCGAGTGATAAGCACTTGTCCGAAAAATGATAAGGAATCGAGATATGATAATCGAATATACATGATGTAGAGAAGATAAGGCATAGATAATAAAAGAATGGATAGGCCATTCCTATATTAACAACATAGGGGTTTGCGGGCCGGAATGTGGATGAGAGACAGACTGCTTTTATATAGTGCTCTCACTTTAGCAAGGGGTATTATCATTTATTTATATAGCAATTTTGATATTTTGATAATAGATGAAACCCCTTGTAACCTCAAAGTAAAATAATGTTCTTGCCCGTGCGATAAGGCCTGATGGTCTATCCCTTAGATCATATACTATGGATGTAGCTATGCGTTTATTGAATTGTGTCCAACATCATCCCCACCACCTTCAAAATTTCACGGTACACGACAGAAATGCGCATGCTCAGAAATCTATACAAATGATATGAACGTGTTATTACTTATCAGTTGGCATTGTTGATACTGATTTCTGGACTTCGGGCATGCGCATTAGCGTCGTGTACCGTGAAAT
>VUJU01000129.1:93857-115059 GCA_009835225.1 Aphis craccivora | reverse complement strand
ATTTATTTATATAGCAATTTTGATATTTTGATAATAGATGAAACCCCTTGTAACCTCAAAGTAAAATAATGTTCTTGCCCGTGCGATAAGGCCTGATGGCTTATCCATTTTTTTATTATCTATGATTCTACATGTGATACAATTTAACTGATAATGTGATAAGGGTTCAAGAAGGTTTGCGCCATTTACAATTCTGAGTTCACTATGCAGGGCCCAGACGGCCCAAACGTTATGTTTTGTGAAGTGTAGATAAACTATAAAGTTAAAGTATCTACAGTTGTAGTACAGTCGCCGTTTTTAACACAACAAACGTTAAACAATAAAAAAATTTATCAGGTTTTTACTTTAGTTTTTATTCAATAATTCATCATTTCTAAATAACCAAATCGTCAATTTAATTAGTTAATGGGTGCACAAAGTTGAATCATCTATTATTACTGATATCTTAATATATCGGTGAATTACGCTGTTCTACTTTATTTTATAACATATAAGATAATATCATGATTGTTTTGACTTTTAAATGCTACGAATTACATTTCAATTGAATTTTGTGATAAAATTCCAAAATATTAATCACGTATACCATTAATAATTGCGTAGTTATTTTCGTAGTGATATTGTAATTTGTAATCGTTAACTACAATAATACAATATTAAATTATTATTGAGTTTGATTTGCTGTTGTATTATTATATTTAAATTTAAATTTCATCAATTCCTTTCAAATTCAAGTATCAATAAATACTACTCTGATAGTGGGAGTTGTACTGTGTTCTAGGTAGTTTTGTGTAATTATTTAATCAACTTTAATACTAATCAAATATAAAATATTATTTTAGTTACAAATTTAAGATCAAATAATTTTAAATATTATTTTAGTTATAAATTTTAAATACTCAAATCTACGATTAATACTAATCATGGCATCAACTAATACATTGGAGGATAACATCAAAATGTTGGAACAATACATAGAATATTTTCCAGACTTTCCTAAACCAGGAATCTTATATAAGTAAATACATTTAATTTTTAAGTATATATTTCAATTACATGTAAGCTTATTAAAAATATATCAGATATATTAATGCATTAATTTGTCAATCATTTCTATAGCTAAAATTTGATTCTGGTTATATTCATTTTTGAAAAAAAAAAAATTATTAATTATTGCAAATTTGATTTATTTTTAAACTCTACTCTCAATTTAAAGGATAAGTTGTATACTTTATTATTTATTTAAAGTTAAATTTTACAAGAATTGAAAAAAAAACTTTGTATTCATAAATATTAAAGTTAATAGTCCTTATATGAGAAGAATTCATAAATAAAAAAGTCTTTATTTCATGCATAATTTTGTTTTGTTTTATAATTTTATGATTGTAAAAAATAGTAAAGATGTTTTGTTGTTTCTTTATAAATTTGAAATCTGAAAGTTTAAACAGTACAATAGTACATAAATTGTAGGTACTTATTAGCTAATTTTTTGAATATTACTGTTGAAAATTTATAAACTTACAAAATATTGTAAACGTGATAAAACCACAATTAAGAAACGTAACTATCTTAATATTGATCATAATTTAAATATTTTAAGTATTATAATTTAAAAATAATATATTTTTATTTTGTAGGGATGTATTATCAGTGTTAAGCCACAGTGATGGATTAAAATTGTTGGAGGTAATATTGAAACAAATTTCCATTAAACTGCGTGGTAAAGTTGACTGTATAGCCATGTTGGAGACTCGTGGTTTTATTTTTGCTCCAATACTTTCTTTACATCTTAATGTACCATGCATACCTGTCAGTAAAAAGGGAAATTTACCAGGCCCTGTTATTGAGTTTCCATATATTTTGGAATATGGAGAAGTAATTAATTGTTAATTGTTAAATATTTGTATTAAATTAATTTGTTTGAAACATATTAAAATATTTTTATATATTTACATTCAGGATATTTTGACACTTCAGTTAAATAGTATTACAAAAGGACAGAAGATATTCATAGTAGATGACTTTCTTGCAACTGGAGGTATACAATTTTTCACTTAATACAATTTTTATTTGTTTAAACTGTAGTAAGTAGAGGTATACCACAAATTACAATTACACCATCTTAATGTGTGGGTATAACACGTTTAAATTGATATATTGACAGTACATAAATAGTATTATAGGTAATATTAAATAATTCTTTTTGAATTTGTTAGAATTATTCTTTATTATATTGGGACATCTTATTTCTTTTTTATATTTTAAAATAAAAAATAAAAATTGATTATATTTAATATATGAGCAATTATTAAAATAATTTTAGTATATATTTTTTTTTTTTTTTTTTTTTAACAATATATAATGACTAAAATATACTGTTATGTATATATGTATAATTGAATAGTATATTTTTTTAATATTACATCATAATTATTAAAATGTTCAGATATTAAATAAATAAATAATGGATAATTTTTTCAATTAAATGAAAGATGCAATTCACCTCAAAATATTTCTAGTATTTAAATATACTTAATATCTATATAATGGTACATAAATACATAATGTCGGTACTATAATATTATCATACACAGTTTTAAAATATTTAACTTAATTATTTTAGAACCCCATAGTTTATTATTTTCTAATAGGGCTTCTCCATTATACTTATCTTAAACTTTTAGGTAATAAAAGAAATTTGATATCACATTTCACATGTTGTCTATTTTAAAAAGAAATAACAGTATTAGTGCTAAATTAAATTATTTTTTATTTTTAAACAGGCACATTAGAAGCCGCTACAAGATTAATTGAAAAAGCAGGCGGAGAAGTTGTTCAAGGATTGGTATTAATGGAAAAGTTGGAATTAGAAGGACGTAAAAGATTAAATTTTCCAGTAATATCATTATTATCTGAATAATTGTTTGCTGGCAAAAATATACTAATTTTTTTTTTTTGTATTTTAACAATAATTTATTAATTATAGTTATTAATAAATCATTATTGCTTAAAAAAAAAATGTATCTGTGATGTTTATATTCCATAATATTGTTGTTCAATAATTGTATAGTTTGATTTGTCTAAAATATCTATTAAATAAAAATATTTTTTCACATTGATGGATTATAATTTAAGACTTACCTACCTTACTTATTTTATGATTACCTATAGTGTTTTCTGTGTCCAATAAACTGTTTGTTGAGTTACAAAATTGGTGATAACTGACAACTATACATGTTTTATTGTTGAAAAATGTATTCACTATTCAGTGCTCTTATATTGAATATTATATTAAATATTAATAGTTAATAATAAGGATTAAAATATTCAATTATAAATCATTAATCATTAAAATTAAAAGCAAAAAATTATGATTCAGATTAGAATTTAGGATTAAAATATATTACAAACATTTGGTTATAACTATCTAATTTACTCATAAGGTATACTAAAAATTATTGTAAGTAAATAATTATGTTGGCGATGTTGATTTTATTGAATGTAAAATAATAAACAGCATATTTTATAAGTAATTTTGTATAAATAATCCAGTTTGACAAGTTCTTGCAGAATAAATTAAATTTCATATACCTATTCTGTAATGTAAAACTAAGAAGAATTCTAAACAAGAGTATATCATATACTAAGACAAGTTATAAAAAAGTATTTTTTTTTGACATGTTATGATTTATTTATTTAGTTATATATTTTTTTATGAAATTGACATTTAAATATTTTGATTAAATCTAAGTAGCTTGGATGAGTATGGTGGCAATGTTACCGTATGGAATGTTTGGTAAAATATTGTAGTATGTTACCTATGTCCATGTTTAAAAAAAGTATAACATATTTTTAGCTTAACAAATTATTTAAATACTTATAAATAATAAAAGATAACTAAACAAATATTCGTTTGAAACACATTTTGTTGTGTATATCTATCGATGTATCAACTCTGAAATACTTGAAATTTAAAGTACCTAAATTTTGTTGTTCAAAAATGTACAATTCTTAAAAAATAATAATAAAATAAAAATTCAATTATTCTTCAATAATGCTTTTGTTTTTCTTATCTTAAATGTATACCTAATCATTTTAAGTTTTCGTTCTACTTATACCCGACAGAACATTGAAAGTTATTTTTTCTTAAATAATAAAATAATTTGAAATTTTGTTTTAAAAAATATCAATGTATGTGATTAATAAATGTGTAAATGTGTTCATTAAATATTTCAAAGTTCTAACTCTTTTAATTTTTAAATATTCTAAAACAATATTTTTAATTATATCTTTTATTTTTTTGAATGATAAATACACACATTTTTAATTTCATATTTTGAAACAAAATATTTTTTTGAGTATTTGATACATAAACAATAACAATGGTATTTCAAATGTGTGGTTATTTAATACAAACACTTAAGTATTTAAAGTATCTATAGATTAGCTATAGGTGGAGTAGTCGTACAGCTGTGATACCTACTCCGCAAAATGTTGGTCCACTTAACTGTAACTCTGTTCATATAAATATTAAATTCCTAGATACTACCCAATAAGCTACTCGTTTAAAATGTTTTGTTTATAGATTGAAATATTCTATTTCAGAATATGTATAATTTGTTATACATATTGTTATTTATGTAATATATATAATTTTTTTTTTTTTGAAATTATTTTTTAGAAATTCGTAAAAATGATTTTTATGTCTAAAATTTAAATATTTTCATAAATGAATAAAAAAAATCTTCCTGAAATACAAATCAAATTTTATGAGTATTTCAAGTTCAAATATTTACGATATTTGATGAATATTACAGTAAAATTATTTTTCCTCTAACAATTTTGAATTATTTATACTTCTGTACCTAAAATAATAATAATAATATAACAGATACTTGAGATACTTGAAATATATTATCATTATCATTTTATTATATAATATACAATTTTCAAAATTTTTTAACTGCATTTATTGATTATAGGTAAGCATTGGAAATTTTCGTTTTTTAAAAATATTGATAAAAAAATATCCACTTAGTTAAAGTTCTTGAAAACTTAATATAAAAAATCCCACAAAACTTATTCTTATATCCGTATAAAAATATTATACATTTTTATTTTACATGCATTTGAAGTTAGAAGCATAACAATTGTCAACATTTTTAAAAATAACATACTACTCTGTAGTTAAATATTTATAAGGATTTTTCATAGATACTGTATCTGAGTTTTGAAAATTTAATTCAAGATTTTTTTATGAGTAGTCAATATTGGAATCATAAAATATTGACGAAATTGCTTATTTAAACGATAACTAATGAAAATATGTTAATTATTACATTATAATTTATAAATAATTATTCGTAAAAATTTAAACTTTTATGAATTTTTTATTATTATGAATTTTATTACACATAATAACATTTTTGATTATTGTATTTTAAAGGGGGAAATGTAGGTATCAATTTTTCGTAATTTAGTTTGCTCATGTTTATGATGCTATAAATATTTTAATCCGATTAATAATGTTAAAAGAATGTACCTATGACCTATCAATAACATGATAGAAATACCTTAAGTTACTGATATAATATTATAATATATTGTTTTACTCATTTTAGTATTAAGACATTTTGTAATCAAAATATTGGTTTTTATATAATTTAAATTGTATAGATTGTAATTTGTACTTAATATTAAATTTTATATTTTCTGTAATCAGCTCATACAGTAATAAGTGGATTGATAGACTAATGCTGATTAGCTGATTGGTCGTCTAAAATTTAGTGTATTGCACACACACAAATGTGGTCAAAGTTCTCACTAGGTATAGGAAATAGTCTCTTTATAGTGTCTATATCAGCTGTTCCCAACCTTTTTAGTTGTGCGGAACTGCGGATTACCAATTTTGTAAAAAAAATCTTTGAGAACCACTAATAGCACACCTACATTACTTACATTACATTATATTTTGTATTCATATGTATATAATAATATATAACATTTAATATTATATGGTTCAAGGCTCAGACGGTCCAGTCCCAGTGGCCAGTACCATACTGCATTGCTGCTCGCGGTCTATACCGCTGGTCTGTATACCATTAGACGAGTGAACCTTGTCTGTAGCTTAGTTGTCATAATATAGTTTAATAATTTAAAAGATTGTATTATTTTGATTGGCGTTATCTACATGTAAGTGAAGCTTTCGCTGTAGTTTATTGTATGGTAGTCGTATAGATGGTTTAACATATGATTTTAATTGTTTCAATACGGAATACGGATATCTAAACAGTAAAAATTATTAAATGATTTTGTGAAATAATTAATAATTAACGATTAACGTTATAAAATAAGTGGGGAAGTAGATAACAATTAACAACTGTTCGGATGTACATGGACGTAGTATGCAAGGGGGCTATGGGGGCTACAGCCCTCGCCCCTCATAGCAGTTTAAGAATTGGACTAGAAATAACATGACAAATTATAGATTTACGATCTTCAGACTTGGATGAAATACTTCAAAAAAAGTATTCAGAAAATATATTTGAATAATTTATAATAATATTTTTCGAATTCTTTTTTTTAGTAGATTTAGATTTCAATATAAATGAATATTATAATAATCTCGTTATATTTATAGTTATTATACAAGTGCAAAAGCTTCAATGACGAAAAAAGTGATGAAATTATTTTTTAAGTATGATTGGACGTTAAAAAATTATTCCGAATACTGTTTTCGGAATACTACCCAATTCTGCAATACAATACTTCATATCGAAAGAGACTTATCACATGCAATAGAATCTGAAAATGTTCTCAATATTTTTTCAGAAAAACAAAGACAACTACCTATGTTGAATGATTACATTTTAATTGTTTTATCTTTTATATATTGTAAAATAAAATGCCAAGTTAAGAAGTCAAATGTAAATTGTTTTTTTTTTTTTTAGAAAATGTTCTCTTTCTTTTTAATTTCAGTTAAACGAAAGGAGTTTTATAAATGGTATATTTTTCTAGTCCTATATAACCCCCCACATAATATAATTATACCAAACTACACCAATGCGGATGTACCTACTACAGTTCTTTAGGTATTGTCGTATTGAGTTATTATAATGTACCTATGTGTTTTAAATTTAAATTCAATGATAAATCATTGCATATTTGCATGCATACCAGCATACCTACTAATGACAATACTGAGTGAGTTATGGTCTGGTAGTCACTTAATCATTTAAATTAAATAATATGTTTTTTTGGCATTGCTAATAAAAATATTAGGTATTTTACTTATTTACTTTTAGTACTATGGAGTTTATTTAATTTTAATGTTTATAATTTATTATTATTAAACATTGAATCAATATTGTTTTAGTGTAGACCGGCGTGAATATAGTAAAAAAGGCAGTTTAAAATTAATCTAAAATTTTTGAAAATATTAGTGCGTACTGCATATAAAATACCTTTTAAAAAGTATAATAATATTCACAAAAGTTTATGAATAATATTTTTAAGCTATAACAATAAGTCAATAAAGCAATTTTATTACGATTGTAATTCTATGTTTTAAAAGGGCTACATATTTAAAAAATTAAACCATATGTATCATGTATGCCTATAGAAAATGATAATAGAAACATTTGGTAAAAATGTAGAATACCTACAGTTATTTGGTAATATTTTTTCTCAATTATTTAGAAAACGTAAAATAGGTTCTGGGAATTTTTAATTTTACTTCACCGATAAAGTATTACATAATTAGATTCATTTTCCTACCAGAAAATATATCTTAGTTGAACATCAGTTACTACATACTATAAATCGTGAATATACACAAACACGTAAAAAAATTGTATTGTTTTAAGATCAACAGATTTATACCTATAGCTTCGTTCAGAAATTAAATTTATTAATATCTATTATCTTAAATCTTTATTCCAGTTGGAACGAATTTCTAGTTTTAGACGGGTAATTGGTATAACTAAAAAAAAAAAAAAAAATCCAGTAAATCGCACTGAATATTGTCTGAGAATCTATGGAGTATGGGTGATGGGTATCAGAATGACTCATATTGTGATATCAGATATAGCATGCTGTGAGAGGAGTATACCGGTCACTGTCTGTAGATTGTCTACGAAGTACGAAATTTGTCATCGTGTTGCTATCACCGACGTACATACGTACTATATACGTCCGTGGTCCGTGCTAACTATGATTGGACTCTTATCAGTTATCAACGAGTTGTATTATTTATTCAATTTCATTTATTTGTTTTTAAATGTTTCTGAAAGGCGAAGACGGTAAGACCACTTTTACAGTGATTGATATGCAATTTATCGGTTTCATGACGTGTTGTCATTATTTAAATCCATTAAGATAACGTCGATACAGGCGGTAGCAAGTTGATTGAGAAAACTAACGTTCATTTAATTTAGTGATCGACTTTGAGTGGATAGGTACTGTCAGCAACAGGTAATTTTCGTTCGGTTTTAACACTTATAATTGGTAATAATATTTGACCGATTCGTTTTACGTTTTTATAGTATTGTATTATTCGTGTGTTGAGGGTTTTTCATCGGAGTTAATCAATATGTCCACTACTAGCATTGAAGATGATGCACTCGTATTAAAGAGTTACATCAAGTCATATCCAGACTTCCCTCTGCCTGGAATATTGTTTAGGTGAGTATCTATTTTTTTGATTGAGTAATGATGAAATTCATTTTAGTATATTTTATGTTTTTGAGTCTCGGTAATTAAAATAATCTTTTCAAGTGGATAATCCACCAATATTATCTACCAACCTTGAATTAGAAAGAAATAATTATTAATATGTTAATTTTAAATTAAAATATTTAATAAGTAGATAGGTATCAATTATAAGATCAGAGTAAATAATATGATTTAATTAGAGAGTACATAATTTGTTACTGAAAACTAATTATTATCGTTTTTTTTCTTTTTTTTTTTGAAAAGAATCAGTGAAAAATACATTATTGATCAATATACATTTTAATATATATATTAATTATAATAATTCAATTTTTAAATTGTTGGTTAAAAGGCGCCAACTCTTGTAAATGTATCATTTAAGTTTTTTATCGTATTAGGTATTATCTTTTAATAAATCATTTATATTTTTAATAGGTAGTTAATCTTTAATAATTTAATTTTAACTATGTAATTTGGAATTATATTTACAGAGATATATTCAATGTCTTCCAAAATACTGATGGATTACAATTGTTGAATAATATTTTGAAAAAGTATGCAACTGAAATTGCTGGTACAGTTGATTGTGTTGCAATGTTGGAAGCTCGAGGATTTTTGTTGGGCACTTTAATGGCATTGCATTTAAACGTCCCATGCGTCCCAGTTAGGAAAAAGGGAAAGTTACCTGGAAAAGTAGCTCAACTAGAGTATAGTTTGGAATATGCTAAAGTAATTATAGATTGTATTTTGTTTATATATGAAATATGAAAATATAAGTTTACCTAATTTATTAAATTAACATTTAATTTAAAATTCAAAATTTATTCAAATACCTGCTGTAGTGCTATGACAAATATTAGGTACATAAATATTTATTTTTAAATTGATAAAATATAATATGCCTAATTGGTATTGATAATTATTTAGATCAATTTCAGATTAATTGTCTTATAAATAGTGAGAGTTATAATTTTTATTAACTTTTTCTACAATATAAGCATTAAACAAGCATAATTTTTTAGTTATCATCTTAATTTAAAAATTTAAAAATATAAAACTAGATATGTTCTTTTTAAAATACAAGTATTTAACAAAAAATTATACATTGTTTACTAAAAAATAATAGTAGCTTAATTTAAATCATTCTTAATGTTCTAATCTACATTACAATTGAAATATTTCTTTAGAGAAAACCATATCACAAATATTTTACCAAATATTACATACTATATTTTTTATTAAAAATTAAATAAAGATAGATTCTTAGAACATATTATATTGTATGAATTATTTTTCAATCTCAAAATATTTAGTTTACATTTTTGATTATAACTTTATATAATGTTTTTAATAATAAGATATAACTATTCTTATTAAACTAAATAAAATATGATAATACATTTATTGATAATTGTTAATTATTATCAAGTAACAATTGTTTTGAAATATCAAAAAAGTATATTATTTATTTTGTTACTTGTTAATTTAATTAAATTAAAAGTATATTAGTTTATAAATTATTATTTTTTAATCAAGAAAATACTTAGTTAAAAATTAATTTTGTTTATAGGATGTTTTGGAAGTTCAGTTAGATGTTTTAAAAGAAGGAAAAAGGGTTCTAGTCATTGATGATTTGTTAGCAACAGGAGGTATGTTATTAAATTAAATAACTTATTATTAAGACTCAAAAGTTATAGCATTAAGAAGTAGCATATAAGTATTTTTAGCACCTAAAAACCCATTTAAAAATATCAAAAATAGATATGTATGCAAAATAAAATTGTGAACTATATTTAAAAATTTTTTTTTGTAGAATGTGTTAGTAGGTATTTGGTCAGACTCTGGAATTCAATTATTATAGTACCATGTGTCTGTGTCTGACATATTATAAATAACCAATGAATGGAATAAATTCATAACAACTAATAACATACTAACTATTAAAAAAAAATCAAAATATATGTTTTCGTTTGCATATTTGTTTACTTTTATTGGAGTTTTTTTATTTCCTTTATCATTCAAATATATGCTTATAGTGAGCAATAGAAACTGTAAATATACATACATTTGCAAAATTAAATTAATTATACAATACTAGGATATAGTGAAACAAAATTGTATCTTATTTTCAATGTTCTATGACTACCAAAAATAATGTACTTTTGCTAGAACTTCAGAGTCCTACTTATTATTAATTTTTTATTTTATCTGTGATGGATTGTTAAATGTTCAAATTATTTTAAATTGTAATGCATTATAAGTGGATTATAAATTTTGCTAATTTTACATCAATATTTTTAAGGTACTCTTGATGCTTCTATTCAACTTTTGAGGAAAACTGGGGCAGAAGTAGTTCAAGCAGTGGTTATTATGGAACTAGTTGATTTAGAAGCTCGCAAAAAAATTGACATTCCAATTAAATCATTTATTCAATACTAAATTTATATTATATTATATTATAAGTAAATAATTTTTTTAAAAATAATTATTTTAAATTTGTATGATGAGGGACTGAGCTTTTCCTGTACCTTATCAATCACTGCCTATGTTAATGTTTTTATTTGATTAATTACATTAACTTTTCATTAATTTTATTGCGTATGGAAAATAACAATATACTTTTGTACTTAATGGTCAAAAGTTTTAAGAACCTACAAATAATTTTTAATCATAACAAATAATGTAAAACATGTATTTATGATATTTATCTAAAAATTGTTGCAAGAACAACTTGTAACGTAACATTATATTCAACTTTAAATTTAAAGTTATTTAAAATGACATTTTAAGTTTTTTTTCTTAACTAGGTACAAAATAATTTGCCAATTTTGTGTTTTTTAAAAATTTTGTTTGTTACTTTTACGCCTATCATTAAGACGTTATGATTATTTTCATTACCTTTAAATTGTATTACTATGTACTGTAAGGTATAATATGCTGTTCAACCATCAATGATATATATGATGATGATAGAATTATAACCTTTTTTTTTATAGTTGTTGGAAATTAATAGATTACATTTCATGGATGAATTAAAATTAAAGTAACTATTAAATAAAAAATACAAGTTTACCTATATAAAGTTAATGTTCTAGTATAAAAACTTCTAAAATAATAATTAATGATTGTATGAGGATACTTAGAACTCACTTATGGTTCATCTAAATACATGGAAACAAACCGTAATGACAGATAAAATAATATTGCACTGCTATGGTGAAATCTCTGTTGTGAATGTGAACACAAATGGATAGATAACGTTTTCATGTCAACAACATGTATTTTTTTTTGAGTCTCCCATTTCATAGACTGATAAGTGGATGTGTGTTCTGACTCGGATAGGTTAGCCGCATAGTCCATCGTGTTTCGGGAAGACGATCGTAATTTTTTTTTAGACTGTAGGAGATGTCTTTTTTTTTATTCGCGAGATATTTATATTTATTTTATCTGTCGAATATATTCGTTCTAAGAACAAACCTTCGAATAAAATGATAAGTGTTTTTCAATGTAAAATTATCTACTAGCTATTCGGCGAATAATGTTAAGGTGGGTTTTCACTGGACCATTCCCGTGTACATGCACGTTTATCAACACGCACGTACGTACTACGTACGGTTGTTCATACACGTCCTTCATTAAAAAAATACTCTGGTAAGCACGGTAACTGGTACCTAAGTGCTTAATTTTAGAGGTAAATTAACTTACTATAATTTGGCTCGACTCTATAGTGCAAATACACTTTAATTAACTTTTAAAACAATATAATTTAATATTATAATAACGTAACGCATTTTTAAGATTTTAAAATTGGTTACTGCTGCTATCACTCAAGTTATACCGTTAAACACACGGAAATAGTTGAATTGGATCCAACTTCATGGTATCGTGGTTATACGTGTGGTAAGAACGTATAAACTTTCTGGTATACTAAAAGCTTACCATGTATACCAACCAATCACAGAAAAGTATTTTTATGCACGTACACGTATACCGTGAGCCCGTCTTTATATCATAGGTTACCGTAGATGATATAAATAATATATTTTGTTTACAATAGATTGGGGAACAAAATATACATTTTTACTTGATTATTATTGGTTTATATTTCATACTTATCATTGATAAACTCACGTCGGGATTCTCAGTAACCGTAATTTATAATTAAGATTTAAAATATAAGACATTTTTTCAATATGAATACTATGTAAATTTTATATTTTTATAGTCTTTAAAAAAAGTTATAATTAGTGTCAAATATAATAATTGAATGCGAACTTGTTGTCTTTTCATTTGTTTTTTTTTATCTTCTATTTTTAATAAACATGTCATCTAAAGTCTCTGCAAAAGAAATAAAAAGGTCTAGAGCAACTAATTTTTCTTCTACCGAAAAGGAATTAATGTTAAAATATTCAATAGAAAATAAGCATATAATATTAGGAAATAAGGAATCCAGTGCCATATCGTGAAATGAAAAAAACAAATGTCAGTCTAAAATTGCTGATCATTATAATTCTACTTCAATAGGCTGTGTAAGTAAATTATAATTGTATATTTAATTCAAAAATGCTGTGGAGATTTTGAATGTAAAAATGTTTTATTACTTGCGATTCAGTACCTACTTTTCAATAATTTATTTTTAATAATCCCTTCTGAAAAAAAATTGATACGCCACTGACTGTAACCAATAATATATTATACCAAACTATTGAAACCATAAAATAATATGTCGTACCTACGCTAACTTCGTCCTACGAAACATGGTGATAGACAATAGTGGAATTTTGCTTTAATAGTCTACACAACTATTTGCAGTAGTTATTTGTAACAACTTGAATTGAAAATGCGGACGTTTAATTATAATGTTGTGTGTTATTATTTAAGATTCATTATTTAAATTCGTAACAAAAGTACTTATTGTAGTAATGCTCTACGAATTTAAAGTTTTCTTACTCGGATAGTGGGTAGATGGACAGAATGAAATCCTACCTTAAATATATTATAATTTATAATAATTATATAATGACGTACGGACGAACGTGACATGACGCAATTTTCGAGTTTAGAAGTATAGTAGTTCTAACATGATCAAGTGAGTCAGCAAAAAGATTTTTACTTTTTCAACGACAGCGTGTTTGGGAGCGGATTTCCGGGTAATTTATAATCCTTGTACTCGTTACATATAATACATATACTATAGATCCTAGGGTTATTTTCATCGCCTATGGGTGTTGAGAACACGGACAAAACCGATGTAAATCTACTTGTCATGCGCTGTGGCCTTCTAAATCATTTGTTTTCTCTGAGTAACATGACAAGAAACAGTATCTTGTAAGTTGTATAGGTACCCACCTAATTAAAAAAAAAAAAAAAAACTATTGTTTAATATTGTCCACTGACTATAGATTAGGAAACGGAACTTTATGATTAAAGAATTTTGAATAACAATACATTTCTTAGCCCAAAGGTTAGTTTAGTGCACTAAATTTAAAAATATACCTATACACAAAACTTGGGATCCACGGAGAAATGCCAGTATTGCATTGCACACAGTTCTACCAATATCGTTCATATAATAGGTATAACTACTATCAAAATTCGAAAAATGTTAAGTTATGTGACGGGGGCGTCAATATTATGTATCGTGTCAAGTATTTATAATACGCAAATCGTTTGATTTTTGGTTTTAAAGATTTTGAGTGGAGCTATGAATGTATTGATTTTATCATATGTTTCTAATTTTTTATTTTATGTACGAGTACACGATCAATTGTCGGTAAAATACTTCGATTTTAAAAAATGAGGTAGGATTTGATTATCAAATTGGATCTAGTTTGTACTTTAAGTAGATCAAACTTAAAAATTCTTAGTACTTATTTTTATATAGTTATTGGGACAAACAAAACAAACAATTAAGGAAAACGAGATTTATTCCGCCGTAAATCCAATTTTTGACAAAATCGATTTTTTAATGTAACCAAATGTTTATATTATCGTACTTTATTTATGATAAATAAATAAACAAATAAATTTAACATAAAAACTAAGAAAATATTAAATAAGACATTAATGTTATAAATATAACATTAAATTAGCTGAGTTATAGTGGTAATTCTGAATATAACATCACTTAGGTCTTAGATGATAGAAATAATTGAACATATATTGTGTAAATAAACTTATAAGTTATAATGTTCATATATAGTAAAAATTAATTTCTAATGATTAGAAAAAAATCTTGGATTTTAATGAAAATTTATATAATTCATTATGTTATTAACGGTGAAACCCGAAAGCGCAAATCAACCTTTTTTTCGATAACTCTAACCTTGGTAGTGGGATAAAAGCGCAAAAATAAATTGTATTACTTGATACAATATTTTACTGACTTAACGCGCGAATTATAAAATCATATAAATATGCTTATATCGAAAAATTTTTGCCTAGGAATCTAGGATTTCCTTTTCTAATACCGTCTAATAAAGTCTGACAGAGGTACGAATACCTGGAACGTATGCTCGATTGCGAAGAACAACGCTGACAACTCAAATAATTAGTGTAGTAAATAAATTGAAGCCGGATGAAAATGCAGTCCCAGAGTAGTGATATATTTAAAGTTTAATATCAATTTATATTCGTATCGTACGGTTAATAAACATCGGTGCTATAATCTTCGTCTAAATTAATTAAGGTTGATGTTGATTAAGCTTCCATTTTCATATATATAGCTAAGAATTCAGAAAGATTAGTTGCTTATTATGCCAATTGCCAGTAGATTAAAATAATGTTAGTTCTACGATATCCTTCTATCAAATTTGTTTTAATGGATTTTTCTGTTTGTATCATTAGTTATATAATGGACACTGAATAGAATTGGTTTATATTTTTTAGGGAAAAAAAACTTTATTTTTTGTTTAATACACTTTTGTTCTGTTTAAAATTTTGTTTTAAACGAAATAATTTGTTAACAGTTTTAAACAACATTCGTTTTTATTTATAGTTAAAATATTATTTTACCGTTAAAAAACTGTAAAGCAGAATACTATAGGCCATTTACACTTATTATGTAAAAAAAAAAAAATGAATAAATTAAAAAAAATCTTGAATCGTATGAATGAATAATTAAAATGACCTTCGATAAATCGAACTAGGGTTTTTATGTGCTCACATTCATGTTTTGTTATGTGTATATTTTTTTGTTGCTATTTAATACGGTATTTATTTGTCTGTAAATAAACATGGTAAATCGATATTCTATTATTATTATTATGTAATTAAACAAGTCCATTTTCACGACTATAGATGTCCTTGCCGAATTCTATGTAATAATATTATGATCAAGTATATAGGGATTTTATTATTTTGTTTTTCACTGTTATTTGAACTTATTGCATGTCTATACAATGTTTTCTTTCTATTTATCCATCGTATTATCGGTTCGAGTAAATGTTTAATGATTTGTCATGAATAGATATTATATAATAATAATAATTATAATAGGTTGATTTAAACTCGAATATTTAATGTACCACGTTAAAATGTGACACGATCACAATAGTAAATACGATTTGGTACCGCGTTTACAATGTTGTCGTTGTTATTATTATTTATATAACGCTCCTATATAAGTATACCTATATATGTATATATATATATTATTATAATATTCTATTGCTTTCGAGCTGAACCGCTTCTGACACACCAGTTTCAACCCAAGCTATTTTATGAAAATAACCCAATTAATTTATAATCGTGGTCCGAAACGACATCACACGCTTACCGCTCTAAATATTCCGGTGTAGACGGGTTGTAAATGTTGTAATTAAACAATATATACTGATGAATAAATAAATAAATGCAGACTTAGAAAAAAAAAACACACGTTATTTATTTCACTATATGCATAATGCGTTTTCCGTTTACTATAATAATACATATATTATTATATAATTATAATACAATCATTAATCTTCAACAAATTTTACACAGTTTTTATGATATTTTATTTAGGTAGGTAGGTAGTTATTATATATTATATTAATCCATCTTATTCGTCACCGGTTCGACTTGACCGTATGATCTGCTGCTCCATCAGCACAATTTAAATATGGTAGGTACACCCCTAAACCGAACGTCTAGTATATTATATTGTTTCTCTTGGTCTTTTGAACTGGTTATCCGAAGAAAATATAATATTTTGGTTTTCTTTGTGGAAAACTTTCTTAATTATTATTCTCGGTTTCCTGCATATTAATAAACTTAATATAATTATAATAATAGTAATAATATTAATAACGCGGTGATAATAATTATAATCATATCCATAACGCTACGTCATATAATACAATAATACATAATGTTTATAGTTGTATATTTATTGATATTGCTCGAATAAATAATAAAAAATAAAACCGTGTCGCGAAACGAAGTTGTGTCCGGTCGGGTCACCATCATTATTATGGATTTTTTCCGAACAAATAATAATACAATTGTATACAAACACGAATAAAAACAACATCCCTTTGGCGTGCATCCCTTATTACAGCGCGATGGAGTCGTCTTTGTCCGCTTCGTTTTCGTCGGCCGACCGGAACGGCAACGGCGGGCTGATAATGGGCGCGACGACGACGCCACCGCAACCGCCGCCGCCACCCGCGTCCGGGTCGTCCACGACGATGGTCGGCGGAAGTGCGGCGACGGCTGCGGCAGGCGTGCCAATCGTCCCGGGCCCCGTGGTCGTCTTTGGATATCCGCCCTGCGCTGTGGTGCGCACCACCGTGCAGGTATCGTCGTACGCTGCGGTCAACACGGCCGCCCGCCTGCGCTGTTTCCGGACAGCGGTACCGTACCGGTTACCCGCGGCCACGGCTTCGGCGGCGGTCGCATAATACGCGCCCAGACATTCGATGCCGCACTGCACCGGGATCTGTATGGAAACGTATCCGGTGGCCGGCGGACATTCGGCCCAAACGATCTGCTCGAAATCGATCTCCCAACCGGCTCGTTTCACGTCGCTCACCACGTCCGGATTGCACTCGACCACCTCTTCGATTCTCGTCGGTCCCGCCGTCGTCGTTGCCGCCGCCGTCGTCACCGTCACCAGAGTAGCGGAAGTGGCACGCGCGGACGCCGGACTTCCGGCCTCGGGCTCGCAGAGTTCCTTGTCGGCCGTCGTGCTAACGGTTCTGTAACCGTCGGCCACGGGCGCTGCTGGCCTCCGCTTGTTGGCCGACGACGAGTCACCGCCGGTCCGGCCGCTACCGCCGCCTCCCGACCGTTTCATCCGCCTGCAACGGACGGCCACCAGGACGGCCACAGCGGCCGACAGCGCCACCGAGCCCGCGGCCGCGCAACCGACGTACAACAGCGGTCGGCTGTCACCGGCGCCGCCTCCGCCCGCCGTGGCCGACGACGACTGCGACGGCGCAGATCGGTCGTCGACGGTGCCCGCGGCCAAGAGCGGCCGGACGGTGACGGTAAAGTTGACGCGAGCCCTGCCCGCCCGGTTCTCGGCCACGCATGCGTACGCGCCGGCGTCGGCCACGCTCGCGTTGTACACGTACAGCTCGGCCGTCGTGTTTCCGTCCACGGTGATCAGCTCGGACGCGTTGTGCCGGTAAACGGGCGCGTCGCCGTACAGCCACTCGACCGTGGCCACCGGCGTGGCGGCCACCAGGCACCGGAACGACACGTTCACGCCTTCGGCCACGTCCTGCACCGGCGGCGCGCCCGGATACGCGGCCGGCGCGCACGCCAGTTCGACTTCCGGCACTTGGCTCACCGGAACGTCGGCGTACGAGGCCGGACCAGAGCACACGGGTTCCTCGGCCATCGGAACTCCGCGGTTTTCGGTCAGCCAGCGGTGCATGTCGACCATGCGACAGTCGCACTGCCAGTCGTTGCGGTGCAGGTCGATGCCATGCAACCGGGCGGGCAGCGTGCTCGAACCGGGCACGTGCGTCAACAGGTTGTCGTCCAGCCGGAGCCAGACGAGGCCGTCGAGGTCGTCGAACGCGCCGGCCTCGACGGCGGTCAGCCCGCACCCGCTCAGATCGAGAGAGGTCAGCTGGCCGAGGTGTCGGAACGCCCTGGCCGGCACCCGGCCGATCGGGTTGCCGCTCAGACTGAGCTTCATCAACGACGGGCACTCGGCGAACGCTCCGGTAGGCACCTGCCGCAGACAGTTGCCCGACAGGTCCAGGTCCACCAGGTTGGTCAGGCCCCGGAACGCCCGGTCGTGCACGTAGTACACGTTGCACCGGGACGCGTGGATGCGCTGCAGGTTGGACAGGCCGGCCGCGGCGAACGTGTCGTGCGGCAGCCCGGCCGCCGACAGGTCGTTGTCCGATATGTCCAGCACCTGCGTGGCCGGGTCGATGCCCAGCGCCAGCGTGACGCTGGTCACCTTCTTGTCCACGCACTCGACCGTCTGCTTACCGTTCTTCCACTTGCACGCGCACCCCGCCGGACATCCGGGCGACGACGAGATGGTCATCGTCGTCATCGTCGTCGTAATCATCATCATCATCGTCATCATCACCGCCGTCGTCGTCCATAGAACCATCACCGCTGCGCGCCGACACTCATATTGCACGTGCAGTCTCCGTCGTCGTCATCGTCGCTGTAGAAATCGCGTCCTGAAACAGATAAAAGTACGCCTGTGAGTTATTGCGTAGTGTCGTAAGTGACGCGTATACAATTTTTTTTTTTTTGAAAACTGCATTTTGCGCTATTTCGTGTTACTATTATTATAGTAAAGTTAGGTCGTGTTACGGTAATATTACCGCGCGTGATGTGTGTGTGTGTTTTTTTTTAAGAAACTGACGACCGTGACGTCAAAAAGGATATAATAATAATATGGAACCTATACTTTATTTTTATAATAATTTTATATTTCCACGATATTTTCTGCAGAGCGCGATAATCGTACGATTATAACGACCGCCGATCGTCGTATACATATCCTCATTCCTTGCGATGGCAGCCATCGATGCGGCTATAATGGTATTGCGAAGCCAGCGTTAATCTTACTAAATGTACATAGCAAATGGCTTTTGCAAAATTGATTAGGTACTACATATCTTGTAACCGACCACACGGCTGCACGCACTATCGGCAGAATTAAATCGCACATTCGAGCACGACGTTACCAAATGGCGTGTCGTAAGTCTTCCGCGCACCCACTCTTCACCTCCGACGTAAACATATTTGCCTTTTACACTTGTTATACCATCATTTTTTCTTTTGTTTTTCAAACACTTTCCGACCGATGATTCACCGACCCCGATTGTGCATTACTAACGAGAAGGTTCACTCTTACAATAGTTATCAACATTCTGGCTAACACACTATACAATATACGTATAATACTCGTAATATATTTTGATCGTTTCTCTGCGATCTATAGTTACAATATTATACTTGTACATGGATTTACATGGATATTTCATAAACGTGTCGTGTTTTTTTATTATATTTTTGATACGTCAGTAACTAGTTTGGAAGTGTCCAAGTTAGGTGTTGACGAATGATGATAATGTAGGTATGTGTTGTACATAATAATTATTTATATCGTGTAGTTATTACTGTAGTACATTCTGTAAACATTTGTGGAATTTTCATTTTATTCGTCATCGAGCACTATACCATAGTAATTGAGTAATTGCATTACCTTGTCCTCACTCATACGAAGATGAGTAGTATATCGTTGTGTTTTTTTTTTTATAATTGTTGGTGAGACTAAACATTTTTATTTTAAATTTTCATAACGCATCAATTTACGGATATTGTATCATTATATATTTTTAAATTTACCGTTGGGTTTAAATACTTATTTCACAGTAAAAATCATCTTTTTCCAAGAAAACGTAAGCCTTTAATCCTGTAGGACCTTCATGATTTTATGAAAAGTTGCAAAAAAGACAATATTATTATAATTATAATTTATTCCATCACGATAGTGTTGTTTTTCTACACAGAAATGTATCACTATTGCCTATACAAAGTGCCGTGTTATGTATTATTTTGAGAAAACTAAATCAGATAATAGAGTTTCGTTTGGTTTATGGGAATGTGCCTATACTGGCTTCACTTAGTTGAGAAAAAAAACAATGAAGTATTTTAATTCTAATACATTTTTACGATAATGTAATACTGAATAAAATGTTTAATATACAAATCACAACAGAATTTGGTTTATTTTCAAATATGGTAAAATTTATCCTATTCAAATATTCCTGTAATATTTTTTTTATAGAGGTAAATTAACTGTAAAGATATAATAATCTTTTTAATGGATTAATATTTAACAATTCAAAAATCTAAAAATACATAACATTTTCAGTGATTTCTTTGTATTGAACAGTGATTACATTCATAATCATTAATCATCAATGTGATAAAAGCATCTAGGTTAATATGTTGTCTTAAACAGTAAATTTTAACATTTCCTCAACCTATTCTCTATGTTCAATATTAAATTTTCAGCGGTCAT
>VUJU01000129.1:0-93791 GCA_009835225.1 Aphis craccivora | reverse complement strand
AAAAAAAAAACCCAGTAAGTTATAACATTTTATTACGTAGGTAACATATATATCTAATATTTTGATTGTTCATCCAGCACACCATTCAGAATATTCTTTGTTTTTATTAAAGAGCTTTTATTCAGTTATTATAATATATTTTTATTAATTAAAATTATATTATTAATGTGTTTAATAATTAAAGCATTCAGAATATTCTTAAATAAAACTCCTCGATGACAACATATTTTGTTTGATATTATAAGTTATTTTGGTGTTTTTTTTACACAATTTGTGAAGTTGACTTATTTTGTTGTTGAAAAGTTCTTAATAAAAATAGCAGACGAAAAAAAATTATTTTACGTGATTTCCTGTATCTGAATTTTTTTCTTTAGTAGTATATTTTACCATTGAAAGTTATAACTTTGACAACTGTAAATGACTGCGTATGAATTGTTGAAAATTCTTCTTAATTCGTTGCAAAGTTTTTTCAAAGGTATAATAGCGTTTATTACTTTTTAAAAAAAAAAATTTAAAATAATCTTAATGGTTCACATTATATTAAATTGCAGTTCAACAACTCGCAATTAGTGTAATAAATATTGTTTGTACTTACGTTTAAAATACTGAGAGCTTTTCACTTTTATGGGAATAAACGATAAATGTTGAATACCTTGATAAATGACTTGCTTAGTGTATTAATTTAACTTAATTTATATATTTGGGTGTAATATTTGCAGGTTTGAAAAATATGATCACGTAAATCGAATTTGAATGTGACTATGTATATATGCTGCGTTGTTTAAATCTAAATTATTTCCTGTGTGGGGTGTTAAAGTAGCTGTTCTACATTTTTTTACAACACATATCGTAACAATAATAATAATATAAAACGTTTTTACGATGGAGTGGAATTTATTATGTACGCAAGCAATTTTCTATCATAACACGTGTTTCGTTTGACGTATCAAACGTGGCGTGTAGGACGTAGGTGGAATAGGTGCATTATTGGCATAAAAAATATTTGGATTGCACACATTTTGAAGTTTGATATATATTATATCTCTCTCGTATGTATTTTATTTAGTTGTACATAATTATTTAGAGAGTGACTGTATAAAATATTGGTTGCTGACATATTATGATCAATCGGAGTAGTAAATTTCAATAGGCAACCGAATATCGACAAAACGTACATTTATGAGTTTATTTTTAAATACGATTATACATAATTGATAATCGTGCGGTATATCAAATAGTAATAATACATTTTAATTGATGTGAGATTAATTTGAATAATGATGGGTATTTAAAGACCTTTGAAGTTTTAAAATTTATAATTAAAGTTGTTATTTTTTATTTATTGTAGTATATGTTAAATATTTTATAGTGTTATACTGTTATTAAATGTTATTATTTATAAATGAAGTTAAATACGCAATAAAGATAATTATTATTTATAATTATGCTTAACTAGGTAAAGTAGAACCTCAATTATCCGTCACTCAATCAACTATCTTTCTCAATTAATCAGCGTCCACCACTACTCACTCGTTGCAGTAAAATCTTATCGCCTTATATGCGAGCTCGTTTATCCAAAAATTTCCGTCAGTTTCCACGAGGTAAGTGATATATAGTTATATATTTTATTAATGAGATAAAAACAGTAAGTTATCACTATTACGGACTTATCTTTGTGTAGAAAATCCAGTTAGTCATAATTATTGAAAAAAAAATAATTTGTATGTTGTGTGTTTTAAAAAAATGTTAGCTTTTCGTTAAACCGTCTTTTCGATTATACGCCAAAGCTTAGTCCCGAAACTGGCAATTTATCGAAGTTCTACTGTAAATGCAAAAAAACTTATTAAGTTCATATAATAAACTATAATACTATTGTTTTGAAAAAATTATAGCACTGAAAGAATCATGTGTGCTTATACAATGTTATTTTTTTTTAATATAAAATGATGTGTGACATCCCTTAATAAGGCAGAATAATGAAAAATGTAAATTATTATTTTTTTATTTTATCTAAAATGTTAATAATATAGCGTTCTCGTGTAATATAAATTTCTGCCAATCTTAAATTATATGTTGAGAGAATACGTCTTTAGGTAGGAAATTTAACACAGATATTAAAGTAAGTAGTTTATTTTTAGAATATACCGGTAGTTTCGTAGAAAATTGAGAATGAAATGGTAAATACCTTTTAAACAAAACGTGTTTTGTTATAATTTGAAAAATAATAATAATATCATAGGCATTACTCGAAAAGTGTCTAGGAAAGGAATATTAGGGTTTGGTGTTCACGGTAATAGTTACCATTCATCGCTGTGACGATTGAGGTGGAAACGAATTAGCGAAAGACTTTTACAGACGATGATGGACCAACAAAAACCCAAATATATATGATGTTATGCTATAATAATGAGTCCGTATATGATCAGCTGCTTAAAATATGTGAGCGCAGAGTAATTCATTTTATGATACGACATTTATTTAATGGGGTTATTCATATAATTGTTTATATTATTTAAATACATAAGAATGCAAAAACATATTTATTTTTAATGTAATTTTAATCCGAGCTTATAGTAGATTACGTAATCAAGAACGAAAAATTAGAAATTTTTACATGATAGGGACTTAGATATTTTGTGATGAAATTGTTATCACAGAATCTCACATTCAAAGGGTATAGATAATATTAAAAAAATTTGTTATATTATTTATTTATATTATGTTATTTTATTATTATAATATAATATAATGTGATACACATTCGCTATTAAATGGTTTTATATACATATTATGTATAATGTATATATATAATATATAATTTGTGTAAAAGCGTATAGAAGTTAAGTTTATTAAAAGGGATTACAAAAGATTTAATAACTAGTATTGTTTAACAACTTTGTTTTATACATTGTCACATTGGTACGATCTGGTCTCGAATTCAGATTAGCTGTTTGGAACTCCTAAAAAGCTAGGTATAGTACCTAAATATAGTAAATACAATTGAAAACTGCAATGATCATTTTCTTTTCATGGTTGTGTATATAATTAAATCGGGTGGTAGTCTGATTTTTGGTGTTGATCGTCAATGCAATATAATCTCATTAAAACCTAGACACAATTTAATTGATATGAATGTTTTTGTAAATAAACTTTTGAACGGTTAAATTGAGGGTCAGAATTTATTGTAAAGGATATATTATTATGTCCCACAAGTGAATTATAAATTTTGTATTAATTTAAATAATTTCGATTTATTTATAGAAATGTAGTATATAGTGTTAACCGATTAATTTGTATCTTACAATTTTCTTTATCTCATACTATGCATGTCATATTATTTTATTACTTATTACACATTTACTTTTCAGCGGTCATACATTTTTAATGAATACAAAAATACATTTTACAGTGAGAATGGAAAGAAGGGTATCCGCATGCCGAGAAAGTATAATAATTCTGTTGTTGTTTACATACATAAATAATACATAACATATATATATATATATATAATATTAAGTGATATACCTTCGTTATTAAATGGTTTTAGTTATCACGAAAAGAGCGAAAACCCGTGATGAGAGATGTCTGGGGACGAAGATTTAATCACTTTTTTTTACTCAAGGCAGCGCAAACGCGCGCGTGTGAGAAGCGATTAAGTTTTTAATAGAAGTGATAAATTATATACACACACCACATACATACAGAGTGTTCATCAAACATGTTCATTACTATTTTTTATTTAATAATGCAGTTATTTTTTTTTAAATCTATCATATATTTAAATTCAAAATGTATACTTTTTTGCAAGTAATAAATAAATTTTATATTAATATTTTAACTGAGTAGTTATAGTTAGTATAATTTAAAAAAAAAATTATCCACTAAAATTAGTGTACAGTATAACAGGTGGGTTTTCGTCTGAAAAACAAAAGTTTGTATCACCATAAAAGCACTCTTTATGTAGTAAAAATATATTTAAGAATTTAAAATATGGTCTGAGTTTATTTAAAAATTCTAAAAATTAGAATTTAATAATATTCATAAAGGAAAAATAGGGTTGTCGGTTGGGCATGTTTGATGAATCATCCTGTATAGAAATATATTGTGTACATATATGCGGAAGAGACAATCACGGGAACAAAACGTATGTGTATTGTATATATATTCATGGCGAGAAAGAGAAAGAGAGAGAGAAAACGAAAGAGAGAATCGCAACTCATCCACCGCCAACGATAAATCAACCGGCGATAGACAGGTAGCCTGTTTTCTGCGACAATTACTTTGGAGTTTGGACACGTGCGAAAATAACCGTTTTATACTCGGCTGCTTGTGCAGCTCGTTGTATAATGAAAACAGCCAACGCGTTAGTGTGAATCCTCGACAGGCGAGAGCGGTGTCCAAACCGTGTAGGTATATACATACCTATATACATAGCTATTATGTTATTTAAAAACGATTTCTAGGGCTTGTTTCATAAAAAAAAAAAAACAGTCGTAAAATTGTTAATTTTATTGACTTGTAGAGTCAACAAAATGGCCTATGAAAATAAGTGACGAGCAAAGAAAAACTGGAAATAAATTGCACATATTTTTAATTGGTTGACAGAACACAGAACAATATAATAAGCAGTTAACTTATATTCTTCATTGTGGCATAAATTAAATTAGCTAAAGGTGCTCGAGGTAAAAATGATGTACTCGTCCTGTACGATTTGTTACTAACAACGTAACGATGAAACAATGTTCAATTATATTATAAAGCAAAATATCGTATTGTATTAACATGGGGATAATATATTATTATTTAAATAGGTGATGAATGGGTAGTGTATATAGTCATGTATTTTTATGGATGACTTAAGTTTTGATGAAAATGTGGTTTAAATTTCAAAGAAAAATATTCTTTCCAATAATAAATAACACATTTGTGGACTAATATGAATTTAATGAACGATTTAGGATATCAATTTGTCATTTGTATTTTGTCAAAATTTATTGTATGGAACAGAATAAGTGTTGGAGATTTGGTACGAGCTAAGATTATAATAAGTGATTATATTATTTTAAATGCAAGATGAGACTCGATTAACAGACTAAAAATTATTTTATTTTATCATGCGGTAAGGATCTTCACGTGGCGCGTTTTATAAATTATTTTGGGACCATGTGCTTGAGTCTATAACACACTTAATCATATTATCATATTATACATTATACAGCGAGAAGGATGAAAGGAAAATTATGTTTGCAAATGAAAAAATATACGTTTGCATTTCGTGCGAGACTAGGTAATTTTGGTGCTTTTGTATGCGTAGAGCGCATAGCATAGGCACAACTAAAGTTGATATGTAAGGGAAACTTAAATTATGGAACTATTATTAAAAGGTATCTTTTTTTCTGGAGGTAAACGTTTGTTGTATAAACAGGCATTGATATTTAAAATTTTAAATAGATATTCTGGTATAATAAATGTAAACTGGGTCCAAATTAGTGGTTTCCTGCAACTTTTTTTACTATAGACAAATTAAATACGTCATTATTTAATGACGTATTTATAATATAATTATTTGATCGAGTTGTGTTATCTATATCTAATTTTATTAGGAAAAATTATTATGGCTTCAAAAACAGACGTAATACATACAAAATATTTTTAATTTTTAATAATTAAATAAATATTATAGTTTAAAATAAATTATTTATATTTGTTTTTTTGTTATCACAAAGTTGCAGTTAGGTATTGTATGTTTTATACAAAATATATATATTACATATACATATATTTTTTTTTATTGAAATATTGGTTAAGGTTTAATAACCATTAAGCATGTTACAACCTATAATTTGTATCAATGATTTATTTAAAAATTTAAATCGAACATACATTTGTTTCAATGTTGCAATATTATGATATCTCCAATAACTAATGACTCACCTACTTGAAATAAACTTAATATAATGATATAGAGCTACTAAAGACATTGTATTATTTTTTCTTCACACAGAATATGACTTCTGATTTTGATTATTTATTATTGTATGAATCGTGCTAGTTCAATCATTAACATTTGATTAATATAATTATTATCTTAGATATTCATAGTATAGATCGTACTTAATATAACGATAAAAAATTATTTTATTAGTTTTTAACATTTTGGAATTGGCCAGCTTACGTTGCTAAAATTATATTAGGCCATTAGTACTTTCCTAGAAGTTGAGAAGTTTGCCGTGAAACGAATTTCGATGAATTTAAATGTGAAATTGAATTTTATTAGTGATGTACTTTACAAATGTATATTACAAGGATAGGATAGAAAAAGGTTTGGGTTGTTGATAAATTTTCATTCTTAAAATATATTTTACAACATACTATTATATTTCTCTATATAAAACGTTATATAATATATATACATATATACATGCACATTGGATGGAAATACGGATGTATGACACTGTAAAAGAATATATAAGATAAAACAGAACATAATATTATTAAAACTGTCGAAGTGCGATACTGTAGCCAATCGTATGACGGTGTACATCTTTTGTAAGCCAGTGAAAAATAGCCAGGTGTGAAATATGGCTTGACTTTTCGAAGAAGAGTAAAAAATGAACTTTATTTTTTCCCGTCTCATAGCCAAAAATTGGCAATCAATGTACTACAGTATGTGTTGCCTGCGAGACGGTTGAGACTGACCCTCCTCATCCATCCAAGTCCCAAAGTTGCACGCACAACTTCTGTTTTTTTTTTACCTTTGTTATTTCAATCATATCGATCAAATCAGCAAACACTACACCAATATTACGGTGTTTTCATCTACTCTATCTAGCTCTATCTATATATCGCACTGTTTCGAATTACTTTAACTATAATATACAGGGAGATTCACCAATCATGCACTTTCTTCAATAATGAGATTATTCAAAATTTGATTTTTGGAATTTTTAAATATTCTTAGTCTTTATTTTTAAATTCTAAGGATCATTAATTATCTAAACACTTCGAAGTATTAAAATCTAAATTTGGACGAGTTGTTTTTTAGTTAGTGCACAGGTATAATAACATTTTTTTATATTTTTGTAAAAAATGTTTAAGGAATTTTGTCATTAGTATAAAAATGTTAATAACTGAAAAACTATTCGTTTGAACTTTGAATTAAGTACATGATTGGTTCATTCAATTAATCAATTTTTATGCGACCCGTTTTACATATGCCTAATTTATATATTCACATATATAAATTAATTAGGTAAATTGTTTTCGGCATCGAAAGTAGCTATAATTAACATGCTTGTGAATGGGTATACATCTTGATTTCGTTCTACTTTCTAAAAATGTAATAAAACACTGTGCCACATTTTAAATTGCGGAAATGCATTTTAATTAAATATATTATTCTAGAATCTAAAATATTAGAATCATTTCGTTTGAATTGTTTTATCTTATATATTTATCAGTAAATTGAACAAATAAGTAATTTTTATTTTTTATATAAAAATACTCGTATAAAATAAATGTATAATACATTTGATACACATAACATAACTTGATATAGATACATTGAATACAAAAAAAAAATATATATACATAAATATCATTAACACACAAATGGTAAATTTGTTAGTTAGTGATTTAAAATATTGAACAGATTATCAAATAGGGTATACACACCTATGACCTAAGTATTGGTCACAGAATATTTGGACCAGAGTCAGTCGAGCTTACCACATCGCTGTACCAGCTTCATTATATTCAACAACAGCAGTGCAATTTCTTTCTAATATTGTACATTCTCAGTGCCGACGAGAGCTACCTACGGTTCGCGATGAATGAATCGCGATTATTCCTCTGAATTTATCTCGATCATCGAAGGTCCGTCATCGTCCCTTCCGGCTGTCTCGTCCGGAACTATAAGTCTACCATCTCGAATAACGTAGACAAGGACTGCAGCTGCCTTTGTGCGTTTTTAAACGCCTGTGAATAGGTGATAAATGCCGAAATACCGTAATATTTTTAATTGTCATTTCTGCGGCGAATTTTATTCTTCAATTACACCAGGGTCAAATGCTCGGCACAGGCTCCGTTATTTGTGAGGTACTTTTACTGTCAAAAACGACGTAAATTGTTCGTTTATATTTCGTCAATAGGTCGTCGAAAAATCATTGTTATCGGTAAGTTAAATAATCGCCGAATAACAACAGTTTTTATATAGACAATTAGTATGTCCAATAATTTGAGTTGAACCGGCGTTACGTGAATATTACTCTATTTTTTTTATGAAATTTCGATGGATCAGCTGCTGATACGTTCAAATTTAACATTGATCTGCTTCTATCTTGTAATGGAAGGTCACTTCTGGTCCATCCGAAACTTAGCAGTTGATTTTTAATTATTTTAACTTATAGTTATAACTTATAACTTACAATATATATTTAATTATATGTCAGAGGTTCTCAACATTTTTTGACTTACGGCGCACTGAGGTATTTTTTTTTTAAAACTCTGAAGCACTCTATCGTAGTATAATATCATGTGTTTATATTTATTTTTCATAACTTCAGTTTTCTTTAGATGGGTATAATTAAATATATTATAAACAAATTAATTAATTAAATATAATTATATGTAACAACAACTGTATGTAATTATGTAATTTTATGTTGATTTTTGAATCAGAATAGTCTACGAATGGCGTAAGCAATTGATTGCAATTTTATCGACTAAAGTAAGGTCTGAACAAAAAAAAGTGAATTAAAATGTTAGAATTGCATAGACCTATTTCTAATTGTACAACAATTATATTTTATGTATTGCATAATATTATATATAATTTTAAAATCGAAATATTGTAGTAATTACTAATTCTTATTGTTATTTATTAAGCGAAGTGTGCATTGTTTGTCGTGATGTTTAAAATTAATTACATTCATACATTCATATGTTTGATTATACAAACTGTATATAATATACCTACTATAGTGAGTGATTCACTCAAAAAATGTATATGATTTATGATATAACAGCATATTGTGTTATTATTATCATTATCATTCATCGATCCTTGAAGTATAATATATTAAACTTAACTCATATAAAAGAACAGGATTTCACTGATCTCAGTATCAAACAAATACTTTTTAACCCGCTGAGTAGTAATATATTACATTATATTTTATTTACACATATATTAAATTGTTGACTTTTTTTCGGATTTGTATAACATTAAGTATATTCTTTGTAATCTTCCTGACAAATCTATATTAAAACGAATTGTAAATTTATTGACTAAAGACATATTTATTTAATTAGATTAAAAAAAGTTAAAAACGTAAGTAATAGTATGAATTTCGTTTTGAGATTTGATTTCGATCATAAAAATAATATATAATATAATAATGTAATTTAAATTTTAGTTAAAACATTATTAATTTTTAATAATTATAAATAAATAAAAATTAATAACAATACATTTTTGATATAAATATATATTTTTTTATTTATTATAATATTAGACATATTACGTGTATACATTTATTTGATTAAAATGTCTAATATAAAAATTTATTTAGCAATGATTTTCAGTTGAGTATTGAAAAATATATATATTATTAAATTAAAAAGTAACGAAAAAAAAGAAAAAGTGTATAAAACAAAAAATATCCTTTTTCTGCAATTGGATCGCTACATTTTCTTATGGTCGAATTGCATTTTTTCCTTTACGTATATAATTTAATACGATTTAATCACTTAATCGAACATCGTTAGAAATCCTTTTTAAGTCTTGATTTTATTAAGTTTACTTTCTATGTTTTTTTTCAACTTGAAAATTAAATTTTAATCTCTCCTAATCATTCAAGGGTTAGGTCAACATTTACAATACCCAATAAAAAAGATTAAAAAAAAAAAATAGACTATTTTAAGAAATGTATTATTAGATGATCGTTTTAGTATAAGATTGATTATCATTAAACGAAATTCAGTTCTTAAAGATTCTAGCGGAGCACTGATACTGTGTTTTCTCTCTATGTATAGAGTGATAATATACAATATATAGAATGTTCACCTTTGTTATTTTTTAGATGATATCTTTATTTAAATTCTAATTCTTGGAACTTTCAAATATTATACTTAAATACCATTTTTTTCCAAAATCTTGAGGTTTTTTGAACTACCTACTTTAGAAGTTTGTCAAATGATACAAACTTCTATTTTCAAATGAAAATCCCTTTTTTTACTGTAAATCATTTAGTGGATAATTATATTGAACGCTTTGTTATACCTAATTCAAAATTCTAACCTATACATAAATATTTTCCGAAAATCAAGGTTGGTGTAAGAACGAACCCTTGTATTATATTACGTATTACATATTAGGTAATGTTAAAATCCGATGCACTTTTAATAGGTATACTTTGCAGTTGCATTCATTAAGTAATATTATTTTTTTGATGTGTACTTACATTTATTTGTTTATTATTACCTATGTAAATGTATATAGATAGTATAAGTTGCTACTTGGTATCCGGATGTGTGTATTCGTATCCGGGACGACACGTTTAAAGGATTTTGCGGTTTGAATTTATGGCATGCAAAAAGGTGGTGGGTGGATAGGGAGAATTTCGTCAACGTGGAAATCAACGAGGAAGGGTGGCGTACGGGAGAGACGAGTGTGGAGGTATACAACACGTAGGGCGATCACCGAAACTAGCATATATATGTGTATAGCTATGTATATATTGAAGGGACAAGCAATTTTGAAGATATATTATGACGGGATATGTCAAAACTGAAAGTCGTGTGAGCCCTCGCCTATCCCGCCTTCACAGGTCTTCGGGTGTGTACCTCGTCCAGTGCCAAACGTGATGGGTCTTGCGCGGGAAAGGGGGCTGCGTGCAGATCAGCGGTCCGTAAATAATGTTTGCACTGTACGACTCTCGATGATGGATTCCGGTGGCTTTTGTAATTGCAAAATCAATAGCTTGTCCTCTCCGCCTGTCTGTACGACTACGAAAACGATGATACGGTGACCAATCTGCCGGCAATGCGATCGTACACAATTCGTGGCTAAACGTGTTTAACCAGGTAACATCATAGCGTGGTAACTGCCGGTCGTAACGTATCAACTTTCCGGCGTGAACGTGTGCCGGTGACCCGATAATCTGTGATTGAAACTTAAATATTTTCGTGAGAAACCTTGGAAGCTGGCCATACGTTTTTAGGGGTGTTAAAGATTTTCTGATTAACCTCTCCTTTTCACCACACCAATCAACAACCCGGTTAGTCTCGGCAGAATGGGCATTCCTATAAACCAATTGGCCATTTTTGTCTAGTAATTCAATAGCAAGAAACAAACCGTTTTTTATATATTTTAACATAGTTTTAATTTAATGTCATAAACATTTAAATAAAAAGTACTTCTTATGTAGTTTGTGCGACTCATTTAAACTACGTCGGCGTTAGTCAGTTGTATTGAATAAATTATTTTAGTTCATCTTTATTAATTAGTTTTTCTCTTTTAATGATGTAAAGTTTTATCACGATTGTGGTGTTTAAGTCGTTTAAATTTTTTTCTTAAATTTTACAATTAGAAATATTTATTTGCATTGTTAAAAAGTTTGAAAAAACTCAACACGATTAACCGAAAACGTTTTTATATAATTTCTACACATCACTGTTTTACAAATGGGGCTTGACTTTTGTATTATCTGATTTTCTATAGATTCTAAAATATTCCATTAAATATTTTCATAATTTCTGTTCAATCGATAGAAGTCAAGCGTCTGTAACCAATTTGGTTATCATATTATCCTTAGTTCACAGAATTATGGCATATAAAAACTATGTTTGAATTAAGATTTAGATACATCAAAATTTTCTAAGAAAATCGTTTGATCAAAAATTTACGGGGAATCAGGTGATTTTAATTTTAAAATAAAATGTCTGTATCGCCTTATTAGAACACCTCTTAAGTGAATAAATGATAGGTAGAAAAACCAGATTTTGAAAAAAAAATTTTATCAAAAGAAAAATGAGGACGATAATACATAGGGAATCAACCTATAACATTAGATGATGAATGTTAAATGTTATTTAAGCAATACTCGGCTGTATTTTTGTTCGGATGATATTTTTTTCTTTTTATACGGCATTTTTGACATATATGGTAAAATCTGTGTGTACGGTAATATTATATTATTTCCCATGGCGCGTGCCTCAACGCCCCCGTTCCTTAACGGGAATTCCAAAAATGTGTTGTATGTTGTTAGTGGTTTACCTACAACAAGGGGGCGAAGTGATTGTGGTGATACGGCGGTGGTGAGATGGGGTACTTGTACCGGCGTGTACTCATATGTTAACAATTTACGCACCTATTATATATTATTAAATATTATACATTATATGTACACATACGTTACATACTGTATTATATAATATAATATAATAATTATAGTACATAGATAAATATATATAAATATATTATAATTATCAATTTGTAGCATTTCAACGGTCATATTAAGACTAAATAAAGAACGATAGTAATTTATTACACTAAATATTTCATATAATAATCTCGCGTGTACCTACTTATTATACAAATATAATATAATATTTATATAACAGTAATACGACTCAATAACGCAGTATAATCGTTATATAATATACGTTTTACATCTCCAAACGTAACGTGAAATGATCTACACTCGATAAAAAAAAAAATGAATAGAACACAATTTATTTAATATGCCATTAAAGGTAAATGATACGTATAAAAAATATGTGAATTATACACATTAGATTTATAAGGGGACACACTACACCGTATAGTACAAGTACGGGACTTCTTCGAATTTAGATATCACGAAATAAAACCCCTAGAGTTATTCACGATGACGATTTTTTTTTAATCTCATCTCGAAAAATATAGGTGTAGTATTGATGACTTGAATAATTTGTATTTGTATCATATTAAGTATAAATAAAATAAAGGTTTCAGGTTTGAAAAGTTGACAATATATTTTCCAATATTAAAATAAACTGTCGTAACGTAAGTCATTCATACTCTAAAACATTATTGTCGAAAAAAAGTTGAAATTGTTAATGAGTTAGTGATATTAACTAAGGTCGACATTAACAACCACTAAAAAAAAAAAAAATTATAATAAATAAAACACTAATATTGTACTTTAATATTTCAAATTATAAAGCAAGGACAATAGTATTATATACATAGGTAATGTGGAAATGTACAATAGCACAAAAAATAATTTTTTTAAAGAATTAAATAATGCATTTTAATTTAAAATTTGAAAATTAAATCATAAGAATTGTTTTTATTTTTTGAAATTCAACAGAACGTTAAAAGTTCTTATTTTACATTTATATTTTTCATCACAAAATTTAAAGCTGAACATTACGTATATATTAATAGCATGATTGATCAAAACAAATTTTTTGTTAGTGTGTAAACATCTTTCTAGTACCCACTCAAAAATAATTATATTTATATTGCAGAAAATTAATTAGTTATCATTTATGTGTATACATTTTAGTTAGTTAAAATAGTCTTTGTGAATTGTTATTTTGCCATGGCAATGTAACAATTTAGTTTAATCAATTTGTGATTTCGTTAATATTATATCGTTTTCTATAAATTCAATATAAAATATCTGTATATATTATGCGTGTATAATATAGTGTCCTTACTACGAATCGATGATAGTTTTTTGCACATTTTAAAAGTGTCTTTAATTTTCCTTTTATTCATCACGATAAACTGAATTGAACTAATTGGCAGAAAAATATAATGAACAGTTTTTTTATTACTGAACATACAGCTTAAGTTATTGATATCGCTAAGGTTTCATCCAGCTACTGAAATTAATTAAATCTTAAAAATATTCGTTAACTATTATGTCATGTTATTTAAATATCTTATTAATAAAAAATACAAAGTTTAATGTTATAGCATAATTAATACATTGATATGAGAAAATTAAACAATGATTTTAAATAATTTTCATTCTTTCATTTAATCATTTTTTAACTGATATTTCATGAAAATATCAATAATGATATAAATTCAGACAGAAATAATTGTTGTAGAGATGCTCATTAAAATACTTGAGACATTTTTTTCGATGAGAATTATTAATTGTTTATTTAATATAACGGTACAGGTACTGATATATTATATATATATATTATCTTAAGTATATAGTGTTAAAGTAAAATCTTCAACAAATTTTGATAGTATAATATTATGCACTAACAATGCTTTAATTATTTATAAATTGTATTTAAATTTGAAGCCTTTAAATTATTCTGAAATGTATTTTATATCACTAAAAATGAATAAAGATATATGAAATTCGGGTTTAAAAAGTGGACAAATATGAAAAAATTGATATAAAAATAATGTGTTTTACAAAAAGAATATTTTGAAAACTAGATAAGTATACATAACTTACGTTTAATAAGCAATCATTAAACAGAAAAAAGAAGAGCATAAAACAATATTTTCCTTTGTATAAAACTAACTATTGTAGCATTGGCTGTTTTTTTTTTTTTGTAGTTGTTTTATTAAAATGTTATTATTTCAAAATATTATTGAACAGGGAAAATGTAACTATTTAAAAAAAAAAACCAGGTTAATTTGCTTCTTATTTATAGTAGATTACTTTTCATTGAAATGAAAATGGTTGCTATAACCGACGCGTTAAATTTGAATTCAATGTTCAATAATTGTGCACAAAACAGTTTATAATATAAGTGAAGCATAGCATTTAAAAATGTATTTTATGTTTTCTATTTGTCAATCATATACTAATACTAGCCACTAGGTATGTAATAACATATATTTTTCACAAACACACCAAATTTTTATGAATAAAACGGATTTTCACAGTGAAGAGCTCAACTGATTTCAACCATTATTATTGATTATATAAAAGTTATAAAGATGGTTAACAAATAATAAACGTAAAAAATATTAGTTCAATATTATTTTTTTTTGATTAAATTACGAGTAATCTTATAAATTCCTGCATATTATCTCTATTGTTAAAGTAATCGGTGTCGAGTTGTGCACTTACATCGATGCAATCGGATATTAAGAATATTACGAAAGAATACCTCAACACAAAAATATTTAGCTCAAGGTAAAAACTTTTATTCATACAATATTAGCGTATAAATTTAAGTCAATAAATCTGAAGTTATAAAATAATAACTTATCATTATTTAATGTGTATAATACATGTATTCAATTGTTTATAGTATATTAATATGTAAATAGTTGTTTTAATAAATAAGATGTGATCCTTAAAAGTTATTCTTAATACCGATGTACCGTAGAATGTTGTTCTTAAGTTTGTGATATAAATATCGTAATATCAAATTAAATATTTTGATAATTTCTGTGAGTATAGTCAATTATAAAATATATAATATGTAACACAGTTTAATGTTTAATAACACTTTTTAAATTGAGAAAAATTGTTATATTTATTGCCTAATAGACAATGTTGTTAAAGTTTTAAAATGCTAACTAAAACATACGACGGATCTTGTATTATATTAGATGATTATTTTACCTAAAACAAATTAAAATTTAGAAAATTTTAAATTTGAAAATGTGAAAATTTTCAAAAAAATTTGAAAATATGTGACGACACACAAGGGAAAAGTACACATTATTATATAATTACTACATTTATTTTCCATTGGTAGATTTAAGTAAAAAGGTCTAATCTGCAAACATTAAAAAGAATTCAATAACATAATTATTCAGGTTTGGGCAAAATTTTCATTTTTCGATAAATATTTTTAGTTAATCAATAATAATTAAGTACGAATTAGTTAGGTATCTGTTTATAAAATTCACAGTATAAGTCGTAACAATATATTTTTATTTCGAGAAAAATATTGATATTGAAAGATAACTTTTATAAAATAATATGCAAAAAAAATTAATATATAAAATGTTTAAATACTCCTTAATTGTAAGGCTATCTATTCTTGATGAAAATTATTTGTAGGTAATATTGTAGACGATGTAATATTAAAAATTAATAAATTCATACAGATTGTTAATATGCTGCTACTATACGCGTTTAAAATATAGTTATTAGCTATTATCAACGCAGATGTATAAAATATGACTTATAATTACTACAGTTATTAGATCATTTCGTTTTTGATGAAGATAATTAAAATAAAAAAAAAAATAAAAAATATTAGAAATATTAGAATATTGTGAAATAAATTATTAAAATTAAAATATTAAATAGACTCACGGTATACGAATGATCATAATTAAGATTTTAAACAATCATTAAAGTTGATAATTAAGTATATTGATATTAGTTTGTGATTTTAATTTAATAATGACGAATTTTAAAATCACGTCGTCTCTTGTTTTATTAACAATAATCATATTTACTTAATTAAGAACATAAAAATGTACAAGTAAGGTATTATAGTAGAGATATGCTTATTATTGGTAGAAGTTAAAAATCAGGTTCATATTAATTGCAGACGTATAGTACAGTTATTATACGTACAGTATAATTTCATTTATACTGTATATTTAGAATAAATTATTATTAATTGAAATTGTCGAATTAAAAATTTGTTTTACCTTGCTTTGGGAGCTAGTTGAAATATATATATATATATATATAAATATATTTTACGTATTATAATTTTAAACACAAACCTTAAGAATTTTAGTAGTTTGCTCTTGCAAAATGGCGTAATGCTACTGAGTTACCTACTTTCATGCAGCGGAAAATTAAATTTCTATGTATCGACTGAAGTAATTGGCCCTAAACAAGTAACAACGTGTTTAAATGATTGATGTCCAATATGATGAAGCTGTGTGTATATAACGATAGATGATGGTGAAAACCAGCAGTGATTAAAGTGTTATACACATACGCTGGTGGCACGTATATTTATTCAATTCCCTTAACAGGAAACCATGATTATAAATGTTTGTTATAACTTTTCTCTTTCAGTGAACAGATTGAAAATTGCGAGACACTATAATATTACATTTTAGTTTCTCGTTTATTAACACATAATATGTTCAAGCTTTTACAAAAACGAGATTTCCTAAAATAAATTTGTTGTAACATAACATCATAATAATTTTGGTCGATTCTTATAAATTATGATTATATAAGTATTATTATAAATTAATTTAACTAGATAATTTTTATTTAGTTGATTTTTATTCAAATCGATATTGTTTAGTGTAGCATAATTAGCATATTTGTTGTCAATTGAAATAAAATGATACTATAATGTTTCAAATATTTATTTTATACTATGCAAATATATTAAATAATTTAAATATATAACACATAATTATTTTCTGTGCATGATTGTTTCCTGTATACAATTGACTATTAAATTATGGAGCTTATTTACGTAATTTTTGAAATTAATAATTTGTGCAGGTAAAACTAGGATTTCATAATTTTAAACGTTTTTAATAATAATCCATTATTAGTAACGGAATTAAACCCTTATTTCCCGGCATATTAAAACTCAGTTTATAGTTATGATTAACATTTTCAAATTATGATTAAGATATTTAAAAAGCTTTATTTTGTCTTATAGTTGTGCACTGTATAAGTGTATATTTATTAAGTTACGTTATAAAAGGATAAATAAGATACTTGTATTTTAATTGAAATAACTTAGAATAAATTCTAAATTTAAATCAATAAAAGGTTTAACACGATATACGGATACATGTTAAATGTATCTATTCAAGTATTCAAAACAAAGGTGATATTTAATTTCATATCTATTTTTTTTTTTGTTACAATAACACGTAATATATTATATTGGATACTTTTTCATTTTGAAATAAGTGGTTAAAAATATTATTGGCTGTTATAATGACGTGTGTTTTTTTAGAAAACATTTTTTTCATTTTTGAGATGGTCAAAATACGCTTAAGCAGTCTTATAAATAGCTTTTAGTTGGAATTATATTAAATATAAATTGAAAGAATATTGAATATTGTAGTTTTCGTTTATTTCGCGTCATTTTGGTGGGCTTTATCATAAAGCAGATTTATTTATTTTTAGCTTAACGTGCACTCGGTCGTTCAATCTCCAAGCACAAATTATAAATTCTGAATTCGGTCGGAAACGAATGATAAATCCTTGATGCCTTGCCGCCTCGGCAAAGTAAACACGGCGAGAGGTCTGCCGTTTCTTATACGCGTTATTATACAAGCTATCTTTAAATAAGAAAAAACAACAAGAAATAAATAATAAATCATCGCCGTCCCGGAAAGTATTTTATTATGTCGTCTAGGAGAAGGTATTGTGCATAATATAATAATATATAATAAATTATTGTGTTGTACGAAAATCGACACGAACACAATCTGTGTCATCGCGACGGGTAGTTTAATAAGAAATAGATTTTATAAAATTGTACGTTGAGGTTTTAGGCGTATTACGTAATATATTATCATACTAACATTGAATACGTTTGGGGCGTATAATGCATATAGGTGCCTATAATGGTATCAGGACGATACATACGATTTGTATATTGTTACGTGTAGGTGAAGAGTATTGCGGTATTATGGACACGTGCATCACACTCGTGGCTCGCCGTTTGCAGTAGTCGGAGGACAATCGTGATTTTACGACTTTGACATTTCGGGTTTGTCGGTGGGTGTTGGGTGTGTTGAGGGGCGAGGAGAGGACGTGAGTGTTGGGAAAGCGTCACGAAATGAACGCGATGACGAACGATTTCGGGCGGAAAATGGGGATAAAAAACTTTTCTGGACAAGCTCGCGTTGGACTGTAGGTGGAAGGGGAGCGCGGCATCCGGAAGCTGCAGGTATGACGGCAGAAGTAGCAGGAGCAGCAGGAGCGCAAGTAGCGAGCAGGTGGCGTCCACGACTTTAATACCGTTTCGAGAAACCTGCGAACAGACTCTGTACCCATTTATAAAACAGTCGGTACCTGTGAAAATGTGAAACGAGATTCGGACGTTGTTTGCAATGATTGCTGTTATGTATAATACCCAGACCGTATTATATTATATCATAATAAATCGTTTAAACGGACGAGACACGAACGAAACTCACGAACAACAAACCGTAAGCGTACGATAGATTTTCAAACTTTTTTCCCCATACTTCCTGTTCGTATTGCGCACGGAACGATTTTCTACTCGGTCGCCGTCATCGGCACCGTCGGACGAGTGACGTTAATAATAATTATTACTTCGCGTCTTTTATTTTAACTCTAACTAATTATTTTTTGTTTTTTTTTTTTTGGGGGGGGGGGGCGATATGAAAATATATTAAAAACTGAGCAAATACAATTTCAATACACCTTGATACGAATATTGTGAAAAACAATAACGAGTTAAACAATTTGTTGATTATATATTTATTTATTTGATTCTTATTACTAAATTTCAATAAAACAGGAAACTTTAAACCACGGGGGAGGTTATGAACCAAGAGTTCAGTCACAAAATCTTCCCATGAAAACGCCCACGTTGGTCAGGTCTGTCTGAACGTGAGACACTATTTCGTTTTTTATGTGTTTATATTATATATATCTACTATCTATAGTTTGAAGTTGTTAAGAACACAATAGTATAATACACATATTCTTGAACAACAGAACAAAACTTTTACTTTTTTCAAATGATAATCCTCCTATTTTAGTTGTTTTATAATACAATACAAAATATATAATAGGTATACGATGTATATTATTATACATTACCTATATGAAACTATCGAAGATAAAAAAAAAATAATAATGTACTTATCGAGGTTTTTTATATATGATTGTGATATTTTTCCAACTATTATACTATTTTCAATTTTGTATACACATTACACAACAATGATATTTTCAAAAATTGTTCAACCCTTTTTAATCTGTTTATAGGCATTTAAAATTGTTTTTTTTCTATAAATATTGATAAAAACGATTATGCTGGTCAGGAAAGTTTTATTCATAAGATTTGATATAAATTGATTTTATTACAATTAAAAAAATATTAAAGACACATATTATGTGTACATTTTATTTTATAGATAATTATATTTTGTCTTAAAGTTTTATTACTAAAAACACGAAATTTTTCACCATTAAATATTTTTAGTGTTTACTCTAAGCAACGCATTTTTCAAAATATTTAAATTGATTTCATATTATTTCTACCGCAGACATATTCACACCATTCTACGAAATTGACTTTTAGGTTAATAACGGTCAATAGCTATTAATAGTATATGAAATATATAACAATAATCACGTCATTGTATATGGATTGGTTGATGGAAAAATGTATACTGCATTACCAATCAAAGAGTAAATTACTACTATGAATATAAATGAAAAAATAAAATATCCTTAGAAATGCAGGCTGCTGGCCGTCTGCGTTCAGAGTCATATTTCGTAGGTATTAAATGATTTTTCAACGAATTTATATTTCATACATCCATTTCAGTGACAGTGATGGTACTAAATTGAGAGATACTCCCGAATACTTGACAACGTTACAGTAGAAAACTCTCTCAGTTTTTTTTTCGAATCCTTATATTTTTTGCTTCCAGGAATCTAATATGCAGAATGCCCATCGCGCACGCCTATGATTATTTTCAATAGTGTTTTGCATAGTATTCTTAAATCCAAAGCACTGACATTTGAGCGTACACGTTATTTTAGCTCAGAAATATCTCTTTGTTATTCTATATTAATATAATTTTTAAATTTTGCTGAGTTGTCATACAACATCTTAAATAAATAACGGAATTTAATACAAACAAGTTATAAATAAATATTACGTGTCTTTTAAAATAATGATGAGAATTTATTATTAATTTAATTGATTTATTTTATTAACTGTGAATTAATAGACTTAATTTTGAATTGTTCAATTTTTACCAACGTATACCTAGTTGGTAAAAATTGTTATTTATATATTTTATATTATTTATAAATAAATTTTATAGTAAATATTATAACATCTCTTTATAGGAAAAAATTTATTAAATTATATTAACTTGGAAGTGCGTAATAAATTTATATAGTAATGGAATACTTTTTTATATAATATTATGTGCCATAAAATTGAATTACTTAGCATCAATTAATTTTTTTATTCCTATGAAAATAATTACGTTAAAACTTACTAGAAGAATGAAAATAAAATTAAGTATTAAGTTTACTCGTCCACAAGTTTTTTAATTAAAATAAAAATGTAGATTTTGAGAACACGGTAATAGTTAAATTATTTTTTTTACGTGCTAGGTGATTGCAATTTGAATTCATATTAATATTTTGTGAAAATGTATTTAGCATCATTGATTGAACTGTCAAATTGCTGACATTTAATAAAAATGTTAACCATGTACTTAATTGAATAAATATTTACCATTCAACCAAGGTTACTATTCAACAAATATGGTGTAGTTATCAGTGTTCTTATACTTAAATACATAAATTATTAATTGATAATCCATCAACTTATATACAAATCGTAATGTAAAAACTCTGCATTCGATGAAAACGTCTTTGAACTGTTCAAAATTGGTCGTTATTAATTTTCTATAAATGTTTGATAACGAATTTGTTGTTCGTACAAATTCCATTTTTTAATCTATACAGTATATACTATAAGTTAGGTATATGATTGTTTTCTTATACTTGGAGGTCAGCTTAATAAATTGCATAGGTGTTGAATACGACTATAAAAGAACCGTTGAACCGTTATCACTGAAGCTGATGCCCAAGCCATGATATATGCAAAGAAGTCATTTTATTCCACAGACCTTTTATCATAAGGTTGTTATGCGCATTGGTGCGGAAAATAAAGAAAAATAATTATGCATATCCAACATATATTGAGAGTTGAACTCATATTGCAAATGGTAAAAGTACATGAAAAATTTAAAAAGTATTAAAAATATTAAATTCTTTTCATATAATATGATGTTTATAACATAATACAATTTACAAATTATTAATATTTTGGGTGGATTATGCAGACGAGCTGCAGAAGAAATATAAAACTGCTGGATGAATTATACAGAAATAACAACAACTTCATTAATTCACATCACTTTAAGTGAGTTGATTATTGTTTTATTGATTTATTTTACAATCAAATCAGTTAAAACAGTGTAATGTTTACATTATAGGTAAAATGTTGTGAGGATTATTTTAAGTGTGGAAGGGGACTAAATTATTTCACTAATACCCGAATTAAAATTTATTTTGTAGATGTGTAATTGAAATTTTATGTAAGTTAAATTTTTAAGGATCAGGATACTAAGCCCAGATTCCATAAAATATCCATCACTGATTTAGGTTTATAAACAAAGATAAAATGAAAACTAAATTCAGATCAGAAAGTCAGAATCCCTCCTGGGCAAATTATCTATCACTATAAAATATTTTGATTAAAGTATAGAGATTATAGCAGACTAAAAATTACTTGGGACGTTTTAAATTAAACGTTTTTTCTTGATTAAAGAAAAATACAAAGTGATTAATTTGTAGACGAGTTAGAAACGTGATTTGAGAGGGTGTATTTTCATAAAACTGTTTTGTACTTAACTGTATTTTCGTTATTAAAATTAGTATAAAGAAAAAAATAAAATAATTCTATCTAAAAAAAACATACTTAAATTGAAAACCTTTTCTAAGTAAAAAATCTTAAACGTGTATATCATGTAAATTTCAAGTTCCAAGTAGGTTAAAAAAAAAAAAAAGGTCATTTGAAATGAATTATATGTTAAACATTGAAATTGGAGTACTTGTATAGATATGGTTTTAGTAACAAGTGTTTTAATTTCGTTTATTAAAATGTATCGATTCATTTGTATAACGATGTATAATTTTGGTGTTATATTTTATTTTATTTCACTTATATAACCGATATAACAGCATATCGTTGATTTGTCTTACACATAAACAGTTATTACTGCATGGTGTTTATTGCTTGTTTGTGTGCCTATACATTTCCTTATATTTCTTCTAAGTTAAAATTTGACAAATAGACAAATGAATGTTTTCGAGTTGGTCGCTGGGCACAATATTAGACGTTAAAAAAATATGAAAATATGTAATACCGTTAAAATTATTATTGAATACTTATGTAATATCAAGTGAAATATTTTGGGCGATTCACGTAAAAATTAAATTTTTCCTTATAAACAAATTATAAAACCAATGTGATATGTACCAATAATCGTACACAATACAACTAAATTAATGGCATATCTTATTATATCGTTTATTGTTATACATTATGTATTATCGATGCCGTATTTTACGGTTATTATACATAATACAGGCAGCACCTCTATTGATTAGGTATTACAGTGGTATACATTAGAATTTATCGCAACGTGGCGATACACGGTAGAACTCACCTATAATAATCGTGTTAGTACAGTGTACAAATGAAATGGTGCTAATTGACTCGAATCGCGACGGTGACGGTTTCATGTCCTTATTTTACGCTTTTGGTTCTGACGATTTAAAACTCTTTTGACGATGTATATATATATAAAAGAGAATACAAAGTTCGTATGCATACCGGTAAAACAGACTTTATCATTCATAAGCGCTAAGCGTATATAAGTAATATAATCATACTCATAAATAAATAACTCCCGAGTCCTAACGCTGTTAAAGTTAAAAAAAAAGACATTATAATATAGTATGCGTTGTTAAAAACGTGTTAGAGAAACTGTGGAATCAACGTTTACAGTAATAATTAAATGTATTTTTAAATTATTACTATTGGCAAAAATAGGGGGGGCAGAGCTCGGGGAACTTAGGCTCTTAAAATGTTTGTCAAGTCTATCTTATTCAAAAGTTAGTACTTAATAATAGGTATATTTTAACTCTATTACTGTAGGCCATAGTTTATTACATTAATTAGTTATTTACAGCGAATTGTAAAAAAATAAAACGACGCTGAATCGACTTGATTTACAAGGCTTTTGTTAGAAAACATTGGAAATAAAATTCCATAATAATAGAAACTCTTGAAAATGTTTAGGAAAATAGAACTTTGTACAGAATCAGTTTTAGAATGTAGTTATATTATTATTTAATTTAACAATGATAATATGAAATTTTTTACACTGTTTTGGTCAATGTGTTTATTTAATTTTTAAGTTTACAGTTTGATAATCAGCCAAATGTATTTACGATTTAATATAAGATAATAAATAATTATATATGTTTAAGGTTGGTACTATAGTATAATTGTTTGTTCAGATGTTAAAAAGTATAGAAATAATATTAGGAACCTTAGAATATGAAAATTATTCTAACGCTTTATTAATATGACAATCAAACAATTATATTTGAAGAAAACTTTTTGAGTTGAAATCGCTAATGTAATTTAATTACGGTTTATGATTAAAGTATTTAAAGTTAATAAAATTAATGGGAATATTTTTTATTTGATTCGTAGTTGACTGAAATACTGGTTCAATATCAATTTATGTAAATTATCCGAGCATATTCTATTTATAATTTATATGAAGTTGTTGACGTAGAATAAAAGCTCGAGAATTATGATTACAAAATCAATGAAATATATGGTAATTTGGTAATTATTTTATTTTTATTTTTAGGAATGGCGCTGACGAATGATGAGTGAATGACGAAACGAATCTGATTAGCCGTGTAAAATTAATTTGTATTTTTTTTTTGTGTTAATGAAAGTTCTAGACGATGAGAAGGGTACCGTCGAACGGTTACAATGGAAAGCCTTCCATTACATAAAGTATACAATGTTTTTCAACTTTAGAATTTGTTCCAGATATCGAATTAATTGTTAACTTTTCACTCCTTCTCCCCTATGCATTGTTGTACAGTGCTTTAAGTGATTGGCCCTCTCAGGTCAGGGAAAATAAATCTCTTCTGGATTTGACAGGCACTGGGAAAGGCTAACATATCGTTGAATTGTCGCTAAATAAATGCCGGTGTAAAAATTGTATGGAATTCCGCTAGTTAGGTCGGAGAAAGAAAATAAGAGAGAAAAAATGCATTCAATCCTTACCAAAAACGGGTTTTCTTTATTTTCTAGGATAAAAAAAAAAAAAAGATAAAAGGAAACCAATTATTATATTTTCTCTTATGTATACGTCTTACTGTTGTACCATGAACAATCGATAAATTTTTTTTGGCATCTGACATACGAGTGTTTAGACGATTGGAAATACATTACCAAAGTTCTATCGAATTGAATGAAATATTCACGTTATCTAGTTCTTTTTAAGATATATCGGAAGAAGTCTAGCTGATAACTAAATAATAATAATGGATAGGTAGTTAATAGTTTTTGGGATGTAAATTAAATTGATTACCGTTATAAATATAATATTCGAAGTGTTGTGTACGTACACATTCATTACTGGTTCAATACGGTACGAACAACTGTGCAATTTTCCATTTTGAAATTTTTACAGGAATCTTGTTATGAAAAATATGACTATTGAAATCTAAATTATGTACATTTTGAAAAGCCTACGTCTTGATCATTTTATAAAAAGAATAAAGTTGTTTTCAAGTATAATGTTGAAAGCACATAAATATATTTTAAATGAATGATCTATATTACATATAGTATTCATTGAAAATGTTCTATATAGGTATAAAAAATGTGCAGATAATTTTGATTACTATTTTCAAGGTAAAAACGACTGCAGCGAAGATCTATAGAAATAATAATAACAATAATAAAATAAATAGTGATATAATTATTATTTAACTGTGCTATGAAACAAGTAAAATGTGTACGGAACGTGTTTCAACCGAATAAAAAAAAAAAAAAAATATCAGTGGTCATAACAACTTATTCGATATTATTTTATGCGTAGGTACTAGATATATTGTGTACCTATAGTATATTTTATATAGTGTATACATTCAAAATAACCATTTTGTCAACTTTAAAAAGAACCAATATAACATTAAGATTGAATGAAATATTATTTAGTTACAGATCGTTATTAATATAAAAGATGTTTGGTAAAATATAAAATCAGATCAAATTCGTTTAGATTAAAGTTTGAAAAATGGATTGTTATATCAAAATATCCATATAACTATTATTACATATTTTTCAGTAGATATTAAAATAAAATTTGAATTTTATACGATTTTTTAAAAAACGCAGTTGAATAATTAATATATTTTTTTTTTTTAATTTGTTTTATTTATAACATACCTAATAAATAAAAATCTACAAGCTATTGAAAACGTATTAATAGATTTTCTGACAAAACTGACAGAAATACTTCTATAGTAATTTTGCCGTCAGAAATATAAAATACGTACAAGGGTCGCTACCAACTAGTCGGTTCGTTACTCAGATCATGTTACAACTAGATACACATACCTATTTATAGATTCAATTAGTAATTCATCTTTTCTTTATTTATTTTTTCTTTGTAAAAATATTTATAATTATTCATAATCATTAAGTATTCCTGAGACAAGTTCCTAGAAATGTTCAGATATAAGGTAATAAATACAATTTTAATTTATTGTTTGCTAGTGGCTTTTGTTTGTCATCTGTACAGTAAATTACATTTTAAGGGGAAAGATTTTATAATGTTTCAGAACAAAAGGTTTATTTTGTTTCTACGTAGGTATATATTTACGTGTAATATGTATATATTAAAATGATTATTATGCAGCCGGTAGAATACTGCGTAATAAAATTAGTACCAACACGTATACTCGTAATTTCTGATGGTTACCAAAAAAATATTAATATCATGTAGTGTATGTTTTTTATAAACCGTGTTGAATATTATTACAATGCTGTATTATTATCATTATTTTTTATTATATTATATTACACATTTATTCATTATTAGATCATTCTGAAATCTATTAATATCATTGATTTTTTATTTTATTATAATTGTTTTTAGTCGATTTTATGTCATAATAATATTATTTAAAAATGAATTATTATTATTTTACGCTTATATAGATGATGTTATAAGCCGTTAAATGGAAATATTTATTTTTTAATGAAGAAATTTAGGTATACACTCATGTACCTACGAGTATGTAACATTATATTATACTAAGGAACACACATTAATTAATTTTTCGTTTTATGTACAACATAAATGAAATTATTATAATCGATAATACCTTGTAGCTTATGAGGTTTTAAACATCAAACTACCGACTCTAAGATTCATTCCAAATTGTATACATACTGCAAAATAATAAATTGTACCTATTACTTAAATTATATTGACACCCACCATTCAGTAAAGAGTGTTTTATAAACCAATAACATAGTCTCTAGATCCTTCAATTGATTACTTAATGTAATTAATCAAAATTTTTACTAAATTTGTTAGTAAATTTGATAAGTAAATTATGGAAAAATAAAAAATGTAAAAATTGAAATTTAGACTGATTGGCGTCACCATAGATAGGTATTATTTTTACAAGTGTTTATATCATTTAAACAATTTTAGAACAATCCCCCTCCGTACTTAACTCAAAAAGTTATATGTATACAATTTTTTTTCCCTATAATTTTAAAATATTTATTTGAGCCTGAAATCATGTTATTATTATTATTATTTTTTTGTTTTAATGCGTATATTAAAATATGTAAAATAAAATAACATTTTAAATATTTTGTGATAAGTAGATATACATTTTTTAATATTGATTTATCATATGCAATATACAATCTTATGTATATTATAATATATTATGCTGTATTATTATTATTATACCCATATTTATTATCTCAAAGACCAAAATAAAAATTAATCCTTATATATTAGCTTACTTAGGTTTCACCACCATCCATTCAAAACATGTCTTGCGGCCGCATAACATTGGCATAAAATTCCACGTTATTGCATTAAAACCAGATAAAAAGTATTGTTATGAACCCTAAATATTATTCCATTGGATTACATACAACATAATATTTATATTTTTATAAATTATAATTTAATCACAACAAATAATGTGTATACAATTGAAAGAAAAATGAAAAACAGAAAGTAATATCGGTAATTTTGTAAATAGAGATTTTAACTAATAGTTCATAATATAAACCACTTATTTTATTTACTGGTAAAATATTAGGTTGACATTTTAAGTGTTATTTCACAATAAAAAAAAAAGCTATAATGAAAATAAACTTTACTGTATGGCTCAAGAAAATCGAGTAAATTTTCGTTTGCTGTATTTTATCGTTTTGGTTTTTTTTTTATTTATTTTTATCGATGTAAAAGGACTAATAAATTGTACTTACATGTCGAACATGCTTTAATCCTTTAAACACAAAATTATTGTACTTTTGGTTGATAACGTACGCACAATATTGTCAATATTATACATATATTGTTATTGGTGCATTTAAATTTTTTTAAATAAAAAGAATTTTATTTTACAAACAGTAAAAACTTAAAATAAATATATATATATTTTCAACCCAATATAATCGTTGAATTGGTAAAGTTAAAAAAAAAAACAAACAGTGTTGTCTGGACTTAAATGGGATATGTTACAGGAGGTATTTTAATTCGCTGAAAAATTACCGACTGCTGTCGGATACATGTAACTTGTTAATGTGGGTTACTTCAAAATGTGCAAATACTCCGCCGGGATGAGGAAACGAGGTAAACGGGAAACACTGTCCGCATTACACGCTTTGTGAATTTTTTACCACCCGGCTTGTTTTATACTATAGTTCTCTGAGAATTTTATTCGATAAAACTTCACTGCTGGACCGGCATCATCTGATAAGGTGAATCAAAACGGGACAACGGAGGAATGAAAAAAGGTCCTTTCTATCCTTTTTTTGCCTCTTTGGTATTTTTCTGTTTCTTTTTCTTTTTTTTTTTTTATGGAAATCTTGCCATTATGCCATTATATTGTTGAAGCGACATAATCAAATTTTATTACAGAATTTCTTAGTACGTATCACGGCTAATGATACGGTGGGTGGTAAATATATTTTTACTATGTCCTAAAAACAGTATCACTGTGACAATTTATGACTCTTTCCATGAAAAAAAAAAAACATAAAGTCTATTGTTTAATCGTTGCCGATTGCAAATAATTAGATATAATAATATTTAGTAACTTGGTCATTATTTTTGTGCATCATCAGTAAGTTTACCTTTTTAGGTACCAATAATATATTATCCACATACATTTTTCTCGTGGGACGAAATACTAGTGTTACTAGCATTATTAGATAAAGCATTTTTCATACCTATTAAAAATTGATAAGGATTTTTATTTTCAATACCATTATAATCTACTTATCTACAATCACAGCTGTAGTTAACTAAACATATTGTGATCTATCTATATCTATTAACTATTTATATAATTATATAAACTAATCATTAAAAACGTATACAATTGATTAAGAGAATGTCAGCGTTCTATTTTTTTCTTTGTCTGAAGCATGTGCAATATATAGCAACTTTGTGGTCAGTTAAATTTATCTTCTATTGTATATTTGAGTGAAATAACCTATTATTGAATTTAGAGATAAGAACATTGTCTGTGTTTTTACGCTGGCTTTTTATTATGAAATTTAATTGTTTTAGCATATTATGAGTTTATAAAATATTACAAATAACAATTAATTATCATTAAATTTTCAAAATAATTGAAATGTAGTGAAAAAATAATAAAAAATATTAGATTTTTATTATGCTTTAATATTAGAATGAATTGGTTTAATTTTTAAACTTCAAGTTAAAAACATTATTCGTGTACCATCTTACAAACGAAGACAATATTTTTAAGTTCAATAATAGATCAATTCAATATAATATTTAAGTTAACAGTACAAGATTGGTTTAGCTGGACACGAATGGCGATGTTGCGTCTGGGTCAGGGGAAGAAAACAAAATAAATTGCGCCAACATCCTCTTAATACTTTATCTTAATTCTTGATGTCATTCATTAGAGTTTATTTCCTTTTTGATTTTAGCTACCTATCACTATTTTATTATCATTCATTATTTAGTGTTGTAATTTATTTTATTGTAGATAGATTTTATGTTCCCTATGGCCCTATGATCTCTCTTCTTCTTAACTTGAAAATAATGACAATGTAACTGGAAAATCTTGAAAGAAGTAAAAAAATTACTCCTAAGGGTCTGTTTTGCATACATTTGTTTAGTATCTCCATATCAAAATAAAACTAATGTGTTGCATATGCAACACATTTTCACACGTTTTTTTAATAGTTATTAAATGTAAAAATGTATACTATAAAAAAATAAAATTGCAATATAGAAGATAAAATGCTTTTCTATGTATTTAAAACTTGTGTAGTATTCATTCATACATATTATATATTTATATGTTCTTAAAATAGAATTAATTATTTAAAGTTTAAATAAATTATAAAACTTATCGGATAAGTCCTACGGTAAATACGATGATATTAAATTTGCATTGTTTATTTATTGTTATTTAAACGGACTAAAAAACAATGATACATTTCATAAAACGTTTTTGCCACCACATGCTATCTTTCATTTCATACAAATCCTTTTGTGTAATACGATTTAAAACGTTTAAAAATTGAAAACTGGACATTGTGGTGCATACGAAATAACTAGACAATATTGTGAAAATGACATTTTATCAAATATTTCATAGGATTTCTTTACTATAAAATGTTTAGAATTTTATTATTTTTGCATCATAAAAGTTCTTGTACTGAGTATATCTAATAAAGCTATAAACCATCGTAGATATATTAATTATTATTGTAGTAATAATAAACATTTTATAACTATAAATACAATATTTTTATAAATATTGAAAATATTAACACGTATGTATTGTATAGAAGTCTAAAATAATGTTTTTTCTATTACATAAAAGTTTTAATTTGGTCATCGGTCCTCTTATTTTGCTTTAATAAAACGTACATAATAAAACAATTATGGTTTACTATTAATTTATTAAATTTACATAATTACACATAGACAATTATTTAACTAAACATTTGCTGTTGATGTTATTGTTTTATGAAATAAATAATGATTTTTCAGCAGGTGATTAAATATTATTGTTAATAGTATGATATGTACGCCCCATAAATAAATACTGATTTTTGGCGATTATTTTATAAGCGTTTAATCGGTTAAAACTAATCTAATTGGGTTTGGTTTTAAATTAAAACACTGTGACTAAATTGACCGGCCCGATCGATTGTGCGCGATCAATTGACTGGACAAGCCGTTTTATTCACATCTAAATCTCCGATTATTTGCACGACCGAGTCTAAGTATCGAAGCTTATCAATCAAACCTCCTCACACTTGATGTAATCTGTTTTCACTCGAGTGGTGCCTATTTAAGCGTATATTTTTAAAACAAAATATCAATACATGGTTCTACGAAACTCACTCCAGTGCAACGTAAAACATTATTTTGCTTTTAGGACTTTTTGTTGTCGTTGTTATTAAGCTCCTATAGAAAACCGCGATTTAAAAATGGCACTACAGTTACGAGTTACCATATATATACATATTACATATTATATTATATTAAAAGGATCTTGGGGTTGTTTTGACTACATCCGATTTATGAGAAGATAGGAATTACATCAAAGGTCAACGTTTTATATTTCTCGTCTGTCCATCTCCATCGTGACTTATATATCTACTCGTATTTTTACGTATATATTACTTATATTTAATACATTTTATACCTGTTACTCGTATAATGTAAAAGTTTTCCTCTTTTGTTTTTTTGGTGTTACATTTTATTCGGACGTGCCGTAATCATCGTAAATATAATTTATTTTTTACTCTATTGCATAAGTTTTTTAACAAATGATTTTTTGGCATGGCGAACATAAACAATATATGGACATAAGTAATCGCCAGTCTTTAAAAATCTATATTTTTAATAATTTTTGTTCGGGTTTGTCAACAATCTAAATAAATGTAATAGCATGTTAAAAACTTAATTGTTAATAATTCATCGTTGTTACAAGTAATTAGAAAATGTATTTTCAGTATGTTGATCGATTCAACTTATATTGCATAAAAGAAAGATTTAAACGATTAGTTTGAAAAAATAGTTTAGTTAAAATAAGCATATTTTCAACAAACAAAGTTAAAGAAAATAATATGGAACTTACAATACGTTTGCCTAGGTTTAACTTGAGCTTTGGAAAACTATTCTTGATAGTTAGAAGTACTTACAACTTTGTAAAGCTGTTTATAATGTTTATATAGGTAACTAGATGGAATTTAGTTAGTATACCTATGTATTTTCATACTAGATAATAAAAAAAAGTCATAGGTGTCTCCAAAAGAGATATTACAAAGTTATAAAATTATAAGATATAAAATATGATGAATAATTGTTTTCATTTATTTCGATGTTCAGTAGATTACTATTTTTTATTTATAGTAATAATATAATATAATATTGTTTTTAAATGTGATATGATATGATATCCTTTAAAAATGCAATTATAAAAATATCACACATCTTGTAATCCACCCTTCAAGTAATAACATTGTTACGTGGCCTATATAACTAGATTAGTTGAATATTTGATTTTTTATTACGTTAGGTAGTTATAACTTATAATTCATATTTGGTTTTATTGAAATAGAAGTTTTATACCGGACTACTTTTTTATACTATACATTTGAGTTATTTTCAGATTTGGTACTTTTTACAAGCATCCAGAATAGATAAGTATTCAAAAAATCAAACCTATAGTATTCACACTACGATATATATATTTTTTAGTTTTATGACATAAATCCATACTATGTGTAAAAGATTTAAATTTATTTTCGTCGAAAATTTATTTTATTTTATTTTCAACGCAGATTTTATTGAATTTGAATTAGCATTGCATGACTAAAATCTTTCATGAAATATGCGTTTTTCGTGTTTATAGTTAAAATATACTATAGTATGAATTATATATCAAATGCAATTCAAAAATATGCAAAATATACAAATATATCATTTGTATCAATATTATTAGGATTTGTATAAAATATTAACCAAATTTATGAAAGAGCTTTTTTTTACAAAAAAAAAAAAAAAAACACCTATGTATTTAAATCCCAGCTCTAATTAAAATGATTAAAATATTATAAAAAACCACTAGGTTAGGTTAGGTTAGGTTAACTAAATAGTTAATTCTAACTACATTTAAAAAATATTTAAAATATAATTGGAATCAGTGGAATTATCATTTCATAATTTTAAGAGGAATTAAAAAAAAATATTCAATAGCCAGCCATAAACAAAACCGCTCACAAAATAGGTGCTTTTAATTTTAGATTTATCATTAACAATGACGCAATTTTATTGATATTTTTTCCTTCTAATATAAATAAGACGAGTAGATAAATAGGTTCATAATGTTTCAAGAACGATTATTAAAATATATTATTTATTTTTCAATTTAAAATTATTAATAAATTTAGAAATTTTATTTAAAATGGTTAATATTAAAATGCTTAATATTTCAATATATATGTGTAATATGTATGTACAGTTAAAGAGATTTTTAATTAAAAACATGGCTTGTTCTATCATTAAAATTGTATGTATCAAAGGTCAAATATTGTGATACGTATTAGAAAAACGTCTATCAATTTCAAAAACATATCTGTAAAGTATAAAGAACATCTAAGATATGAAAAAGAACACCATTTTATTATGCAAGTGAAGCCTTTGTTTGAAATACCTACTTTGTCTAGAATACTACCTAAGATTAGATTAGGCAAACAACAACTTTAGTGTTTCATTTTAACATATCTTGGTATAAAATAAATAAAGTTAAATTTTGAAGTTTAAATTACTTACTGATTTTACATTTTGTAAATTCGTCGAGAAGTATTAAATGTTGATATTTGATACATAAAATGCACACTGACAAGTGATCGATATTGCTATACCGTGCGCTGTATGTAAGTTATTAGTTGATTGGTTTGAAAAAACTGAAAAAAAAAACTCATTTGGTTGGAATGTATTCGATATTTTCATTATGAGAAAATACTTAAACAAACATTACTTTCTATACATTCAATGTTGTGTGGTAGAATATTTTATTATTTAAATCTAAAAATTTATCCGTCCATGAAACTTTCAAACAAATCACGGTACTGTAAATCATTTTTAACCGTTATAGGTACATACGGTTAAAGACATTAAAGGTTTTAAATGTATAGTATTAAATGGAAATCATAATCTCATATAGGCGCTGTTGACTAAAACTTAAGAAACAGTAAAAATAAAACCACATAATACGTAGTACGTATAATGTACATTCTACAATTATTAAAGAAATTACAATTACATTTTACACGTAAAAGAAAATTTAATGTGTTCGTTGAATCTGTCCATGTTCACTTTTAAATTCTTAACTAGTGTTTGAAATACAATTTTGAATAATAGTATTATATAGTAGTATTATGAAATCATCATTGTGTTGGATGGAAATTTACAAGAACAAAAGCGTAAATTAATTAAAACAACGGTTGGTTATAATGTAGGTATAACTTTTTATTATTTTCGATTGTACGGTGGCCAAATGCAAAAGGAGAGATGCTGAATGGTAACAAAAAATTAATTTGAATAATCCTCTATTTTTAATTTTTCGAAATTTGACGATGATTGTAACTGTGTGTGGGGAGGGTAGATAATAAGGGAGTTTATTATTATTATTTTGCACTATAGAAAAGTATATTATATGCAATGAATATATTAAAAATACATATTATTATTATTTGAATTTACAAATGAACAATAATTAAAAAATATTTGCGTCTACGTTTCAAGCGCACGTAAAATATTAATAACCGACTACTTCATACTGCCTATAAAAGTAGACCGGTAGTCCATCCCGACGGTAAATGCATTTGTTTGGAAAATTCATACTCCACTGCATGACTTTTCAGAACTGTAGGATTTGTGTTCTTTGATCTCTCTCTTTTTTCTTTATTTATTGTTTTTTTTCCTACTTTGTTCCATCTATTCACGGATGATCCAGAAAAATAGGCTAAAAATTATGTCCTATATTTTATTTCATTTTTATTATAGCGGAAAGTGCGGGGCCGTATGAGACTGAAAATCGTACCGGAGGACACACCACAGTGTAATAGCAAACACTTATACCGTCTGACGCCCTGCAGGACAGCGCGGAGTTAAGCTATAACCGATGATACGCATCACCGGACGGACGGAAAGGTTCTCCGTTACATTATACATATTATAAAAAGCGAGCTCAAACAACGTCTAGTGGTCCGCGCAGACAATGTATTGTGTATTATTATACATAATACCGGATGGCAGGCGTACCAGATAAAAAAAAAAAAACATCATCCTGGGTACCGAACCTTTACACTTATACAACATGCTACACCAAAGATTTACCGACGGATTTTATGATCATTTTTTTTTCTCTACATTTTTACTATTTTAAACAATATCATACAGTCCTATATATCGTTCGATAAGACCATAATAATATAACACTTTTCGAAAATCGTCTTTAAATTTTCACTGAATTGTATACATATATATATATGGCAGGAATACGGTTTTTGTGTCTCGCAGGTAAAACCCCGATGCCATCAACTTTACGACCCCTAGCCGTTTGCCGTATATACTTATACGTTCAAGTATAAATGATTCGCAATAAAACTCGTATTTAAACGGGTGGTCGAGAATTGCTGAGGGATTAACTAGTGCCATAACTACTCGGACGCCATTATTTATTTAACTGTTACTCTAACAAAAAAAAAAAAAAAAAAAAAACACATACACAAAAAACGAATAAATCAGAAACTAGAGTATATTTACATTATACTTTACAGGCTATAATATTATATTGTATGGCTATAGTCTAAATTTGTATACTCAGCATAGTAAGTTGATCTATAGATCATTTAAATATAAGCTCGAAATAAAATATGTGGGCAGTGTATGGGAATTATTACTAAAACAATTCAAAATAATTATTAAAATTTACTAATAACTAGGTAATAAGATTTATATTAAGCTTTAAGCTATAAAGCAACATATTATTATAATCATATTACCCTTTCTAAATAAACAATGTTTTTATAAATTCGAACGAAATATTTATTCAGAATATATTAAGGTCGATAAATATTTTGACAATATAGATATTATTTAAAATTCAATTTCAATTTTAGATTCAGAGCCGAATGATGCATTTATTGGTAGACATAAAATTCTTAAAATGCAAAATAAGTGATGCTTTTTGTAGCGAATAGGATTTTGTTGTCACTTAATTTCCAGTACTTTTTTATAATTAGAAAAACAAACAAAAATTTAAGGGAAAATGGGAATTTTTAAGCAAATTGACAAACGAGTTTTTTTGGCGAAACTTGAGAAAAATAACCGTAGATACCAGAATATTATTATTTTAAAAATATATAAAACTGTACATAATGATGTTAATTATTTCGTTATAATTCAAGATAATTATTTTCTCGGACTTGAAATTTTCATGTATCAATGAAATTTTCTAAATATGTAGATTTATTATACTAATAGATATTATCTATTTATACTATGAGTTTATTTTAATTGTTTTATCGTATTTACATAAAACTGTTGTTGAATTTTGTGTTATATAAATTGATATAATAATATAGTATAAATATTATATATTAATATAATAATTTAACACTAATAATAATATAATAAATGTAATATTTTCTAAAAGCATTGTATTAGCCTAAAAGTAAAACAATGACTTTAAAAGCTTTATAAATATATATCTAGTGATATCGTCTAATAGACAGACTCCGTTCAGAATCATATATCATATTAATGATATATTATTGAACTCAAATTTGACGCACGCACAACAGTGACCCATTCGACCATGTACAACACAGCGGTATCGAATTGTCTGCCTTTTTATCAATGTGCTAATAATCATAAAATTTGGAATAAACAACTTTATTAGCAAAAAAAACTTGGATAACAACTAAAAATTAAAATACATCTTTTTGTAAGTAAATCTAGTATAAATCACTGAAATTTCCATCAATCGATCAATCATTGCAACGGTTGAATAAAGATTTAGCAAAAGACCGCGATGTTTGTTTGTAATTTAGATTATATATATATAAAAAAAAAAAATTAGTTATGTATCATGTAAATATATATTTTTGTTTACTAGGATATAACTTTTATGAAAATGTGACCTTTTGTTTTTTAAGAATTACCATTACAAAGCATAAGTACTAAAAAAAGAAGCAGTTAGGAACCCATATAAATATAAAGTATTATTCTTCATTCTATATTGTAAAAAAATACATATATATATATATATATGTATGATCGTGTAAAACATTAAACATAGGTATAACTCTACTGCTGTTACAGTTTTATATTTTTAACTATGAATACAAATAAATATATACTTAATAATACATAAAGGAAAACACGAAAATCAATAACGATATTCAGATTTAAACAATGTTGTCCTAAAACATAAACAAAATAATATTAACATTTAAAATGTACATTGAAATTTGAAGACTCGATTTTCTTATACTCGAGCGTATCACACCGTGTAAAACGGTGACCGACCAGTGTACCTATACAGTTTCCACGTCAACGACTTAGATATTATATTTTATTCGATCTTTAACACTATCAATACGGAACACTAATAGAACATAATATCATTACGTCTTTATGTCTATAGACTATAACTAAACAAAAACTCGCGGAACTGTGCGCGGGATTCGAACGTCGCCATACGTTTCCGTATTACTACTGTCCTCGACCAGTGGCGGTATTTGGAAATTTTGTTTCCGCTCACACCTATACACAATGTACACGTATATACGCGTTTGTACTGTGGTAATTACGGTGCGATTTATAACGATTTTGTGCAGTGTGTACGCACACATATCATAATAATAATATAATACAGCTATTATTATACGGCCGCGTATTTTAAATGTTACTGTTGGGGCCAGAAAGAACATATTCATTATAACCCCGTTATATTATTGCGGGATTATAAATCAAGAGCGACGCAATATTTTCCGTAGGGCCGAACGGTTTACTGCAGCAAACAATGGGACGCGTTACAGTCGTATGATATGTTATTATGTGCGCGATATGAGTTATTACATTTTTCGTATTTTCATTCGACCAGTGTTTCCCGTCCAGAGTCGCACACGTATGTAGGTTCGCATCGCGCGACTTGTTGTTCGATCGAACAAACGGCATAATATAGCGAGACAACGCATCATAATTATCATTTTATAACGCCTCTATTAAAAATACTGACAACACTGTCTATACGTATTTTTTTTTTTAAGGAACTGCAAACAATAGTGGTCCGAGACTCACGATTTCTAAAAAAATTTGTTCATCACGCGTTACCACCGAGAATACACCATCGTACGATATTGATTCCGAGCGGTAAAATGACTTACGAGAGAAATAAAAATAAAATATACGTTTTGAGCACGTGATGAGATATAAATAAACGATAATGATCGTCGTCTTCGGGGTGTAAAAAATATGTTGCCTCCGAAGCCTGCGGGTGTTTCGACGATGACAGCAGCGAATATAACACGCGCACACAAACACACACTCGCTCGTAATTTATCACCGCAGTCGATTGTTTGAAATTTGTATAGCACATTGATGATGTAGTTAGTAATAATTTCCATTTTCCGCTCGGCTGCATGAAAAACGCATCGCCCGCTGGTATTCTAGATAACATCACAGAGAAACCGAAATGTTCGTCGAAAACTTGTATTTGCATCAGAAATCATTCCAACAATATATTTTATATAATATTACAATTACAGTATAGTTACTCTTTGATCTGTCGTTGTACTATCAAACACTCGTGATGTATTCTAAAATTTAAAATAGAAATAATATCAAAAATTGTTAATCGCGCATAATATATAAATAGGCACGAATCAAAAAAAACTTTTAAATATCTTGCCTTGAGGCGTATCTTATCATATATTATTATATTTATTTAAGGTTTGTGGCCCGTTGATTTCATATATCAATGATTGGTGAGTTGTTAAAAAAATTTTAATTGCTTTTTAATTTATATATTAAACACTACTAGTCATGGTTAAGAAATTAAATAAGGTACCGTTTTTGGTTTTCATTATTATTCGGTAAACGAATGAAAATTATAAACTAAGAATGTTTTAATTAAAAAATTTATAACTCAAATTGTGTTTTTCAGAAGAGAAATTGCAGTTTTCGCACCGATAAAAATGTTCACAATTGAAAGGTTATTATTGGGTCAAAGACATCTCCTCCCTCACACCAAAAGTTGCTTAAATAATACGAATTAGGCCGAGTGTAATAGTCAACTTGAGACACTACATTCAATTTTAGTGTATATACTTATCAAAATATTCTAAACGTATTGCCATAAATTTAAACTTATGTTAAGAAAACATTTCAATAAGTATGATTCGCTCAAAGTATAATGAGACTTTCCGTTTATTGAAAACGTTCATATATTCACCTTCACTTCCTATATAATTATTCTTTTTGAGTACAAGTACCTACAGAGATAATACATAAAAAATGATGAAATAATCATTATTGCATATAGTTGATCAGCTCTCGAACATTAATTTTTAATAAAAATATATGTATATTATATAAAAAATAATTTTAGTATTTTCAAATGTTGTTATGAAATTGAAAAACATGTAAGATATCGAGCCCCTAAGTTGTTGTGACAAAAGGCTCGCGCACTCGCGTAAATCTGTATCTAATAAACAAACTATTTCTCGTCCAATCGATAGTGTAATTAGAATTGTTATTTATAATGCTATAAAATGCGGCTTCCCAGATTATCACCTATATTAATTTAAAAAAAGCTTCTTTCAGATTTGTGGCGGTAACTGGAAAGTGAATCTGTAAAGTGTTATTTCGTGTGCAATAGAAAATATATTCGGATTAGGACTGACTACACATTGTGTAAAAATGGTGACTGTATGACTGTATTGTTACTTTTAGAAATCGTGGAACGAAAAACAAGTACCTAATTCTTCATAAATAAAGTGTATAACAATTTTTATTTTTTTCCTACGTCAAAAACAATATCACCCGAGATTTTACGCTTTGTTGATCATGGTAACATGTTATCAAAATCTAAGATCTGGTTTTCAATAGTTTTTTATTTGTCCTATTCAGTAAAAAAAACATATTGATCGTTAAATGTTGATAAAATGTATCTACGCAGTAAATATCTATTTGTTTCATCGTTAGATAATAATATCAATATGTCATCTAGAAATTTATACTAAAATGTCTACTTTGTATGCATATTTTTTCTTTCAAACCATAGTAGAATTTTTTTTTTGCAAAGTCGTTAGCAGTACTGAATATTACCATAAATACCTATAATTCGTCATAAGAGAAATTGGATTAAACAGATACTGTTTAAAAAAAACACAATTTTTTATTAGTAAATTGCGACTGATCGTGGATTAGTTTTGTTACAATAAAGTGTTGAAAAATATTATTTTTAATAACGCCTTTGATAACATAGAGCTTGGAGTAGTTTTCACTTCAGTTGCCCGCAGTAACATTGACGAGGTAATGGTAATTTATGTTGGTTTTAAAATGTATTTTATTCAAAAACAAAGTCAATTATTTCTTTTATGACTGTATTCAAATGAATTGTTTTTATGGAAAATGTATTGGATTAAAAATAATAATTTTTCAACACTTTATTGTGAAAAAATTAATCACATCCAGCAAGTAGCGTTATTAAAAAAAAAAAAAAAAAATTAGTTGAAAACATTTTGTTCTCATATGAAAATTGTATAATATGATAAATTATTTTTTACTGTAATACTTTTAAATTCAGAGTGCAGTGATTTGTTATTGATCATATAATTAAGAATTCATACGTATGTGTTTATTTATTTATTTATTACTACTGATTGAAAAAGATCAAAAAGTTCCACCCATCATCCATATTCTATATGGAATGTAAATCAATCACAGAGATAGTACATTCGAAGTATTTTTTTTTTTTTTAATGTATTCACTATTGTTTGTCGAAAAAAATAGTAAACTAACGGTAAAAAAAATTACGGTGATTTATATATAAAGGCATACCTATCGAATGGTCTACGTAACTCTTGTGTATCGAAAGTCATTTGATTAGACGTCTTAAGATTATTTACATTTTAGGTTATTTTTAAAATACATAAAACTGTATTCAGTTATCATCTACATAGTTTTATTTTTATGTTAAATCAAAAACCACAAATTCAAGTTTACTTTAATGATGTTCGGCGTGTTTATATGGTATACTAAAGTATTATTTTAGTGTAAAATAGTACGGAATTACTTTCGCTTATCTCGATTCAGTTGCAGTACTTTGCAAGATTCGGAAAACAGAAACAGCCGTGTTCTAGAATGCATTTGAATGTTGAGATAGAATCAGTTAAAATGAGCGTGTTTATTTCATATATGTTCCATCTGAGATTTCTCTAGGTGGTATTTTCCCGTTGGTAACGATCATAAATATGGTCGGTCTCGTTTCACGTCTACGCATTTTACTGTCTGTTGTTCGCTTGTTTTGTGGAATTTTCTCTTTCAGAGATACTCGTTTTTTACTTTATTTAGCCCATTAGAATTGTTATAAATAGTGTCACGGAAGAGCCCTAAAGTGAGCTGGTAATGTACATTTTTTCAAATATTTTATGACGTGATCAAAATGTACAAAAACTATACCTACATTTTTTTATCTTAAGTATATATATATTTTTTAAATACAATAAAAATAGTATCTGATATTATATATTTTTTCTATCTAAGAATGTGACATGTGCACATACTCGTATTTTCTAAACACTTTATAAGGTGTTAAACTTAAATGCACTTTAAAAACATTATACTCGTATAATAGGCATTCGACTAGAGATTGGACGTAGATTGTATTTTATAATGTAAAATTGTTAAATCTCCATTATGTTGTAAGAAAATTCCTTAAACCTAGATAGTATTATAAAAGATGATCTTAATAATGAAGTTTATTTAAATCCGTAGTTTCCAATAAAGTGTCTTGATTTATTTAAAAAACAATAGAAACTGCAGAGATTTCAAATTTTGATTAAACTTTGTACTCATTGAGTGTATTTAAGATTAAAATCACGTTATCGGACAGCACTAAAAAATAAAGTGTTCCATCGTAATGTGATCCAATTCATTGTACATTTATTGCAATGATACATTTGGGTGGATTTTAGATCGTATCAGGAGAAATAATGTTTATATATCGTTCTTTGTCTGATCGGAAACACATTTACTGTTTAAATTATGTTTATTTAATATGTAGCAAACAACTATAGTATATTTGTATACCTAAAGGGTGCAGTAAATTAGCTTCTGTTTTATTGATTTTTAAAGACATGTTAAAATTTATATTACAATTATGTTACTAAATAGTAAATAATAAAAATTAAATATGAGCTTTCATTAAACAAACTGCAATAGAATAGTTTTATTTAAAAATAATAATTAACAACTAGTATTTTGGATCCTGTCGATCCTGAACATGGTAAAAATATAACGGGCTTACAATAAGGTCATAAAAATGAGTATTTTTTGATTGATTTATGTTTTTCTGCTGTCATCATGATTTTGAGCAGAAAATTAGCTTCAATTTTTAACTTTGAGTGTGATCTCTAATAAAATAAATCATTTAATTTAGATTATTTATTCGAGAGTTTAAAATAGACAAATTACATTAATTTACTTTATAGTTATAAAAATATTATGATAATATTTACGCTGCATAGTTTTTTTTTATATAATCTGTTAATATTTTTATTTTTCAAATTTGAGTATGAAAATTCGCAGACTTAACATTTTTATCAAATATTTTTTTTTTTTAGTATTTTGTATACATAGTATCATTTAAAAATATTTTGTCTTTGTTTAAGCAACTAAAAAACATTTAAAACATTTTATTTATTTTGGTTTATAGTTTTATTCGGAAATTGTATTGACATAATGAAAGATTCCTTATACACAGTACTATACTATTATATAGTAGTATTCATAGCAGTTTAAAAACATAAAAAATATGTAAGTAATCGAAATTGTTTGAAGTTCAGTTTACTAAATTTGGTAAATAATAAGATTTTCTTAATTTATTTTAGTTATTTTTTATTTTATTCTAAACTAAATATTAACAAATAATAATAAACCAAACTCCAATAATTATTATCGAAAATAAATCTCATTGATCAAGTATAATAAAAATACAATAAATAAACTGTTACTATTTAATTTTATATTATGTATTTTTTATTATTTAATTTATACTATGGTACTATCATTTAAGATTATATTTATTGTCCTTTTGTAAAATATTAATTTTTAATCATGTGTTAAATATTGTATAATAATATATTACTATTACAATATAAATATAATGCTCAAGAAGTGGATGTATTATAAAAAATAATATTAATCATATGCTTGACATTTTTCGTTTATTATTATTTTCTATACTTAATAATATTTTTAAGATATTTAAACTATTTATGTTGGATATTTTCTTTCAAAGTAGTTGAATTTAGTCGATAAATAATCATAGACTGCCATTAGCTTATTGTATTTAAGTCAAAATAAATCTATAAAATATAAAACTTAAGTATAAAATATAAAGCTTTTCAATAACATTATTTGTATATTTTAGATGAAATGTGTTAATTGAACTGTAAAAACAAAGTAAAAATATAATACCTATAATACGCGAGCTGTATTGGAAAGTTGTTTAATAGAACCAATTTATTATTTTGAATTTTCATGAATACATTGATTTAAAGTAAAAAACCATTACAAAAGTTTTCAAAAAATGATTGAAATGTTATTTCATTTTTAGTTTATTATTAATTTTAAAATATTTATTATATACTTACCTATTTTGTACTATATTCTATAAAATAAGAAAATAAAGAACGGTTATAATATTTCACCCTAATTTTTCAAAATAGCATAAATACCAAACGCATATTATGTAATATATTTATAAAATAGAATTAATAAAAAGATGTCTTGTCTGAACCGTTTCTAAATTAAACCATCCCAAAGCGAAAACTTAAACTTAACACATGTGTTCAGAGTTGATGTCAATGTAAAAAAAAAATGTTTAATTATATTTAATTATACCATAAAATTAAAAAAAATTAAAATACGTATTAATATTTTTGATAAATATTAAGACCTATAAAATTATGTTACCTAGTTAATAAAGTGGCTGGAGACTGACAATAATGTTGGTTATATGTAGGTATTTGTAAAGATTATAGGTACCTACTGATCCGTAGACTTTCATGAGTATAGTTTTATTTTACATACATTAGAGAAAACTGAAAAACCAATAAAACGAAAAGTTAAAATAAAATAGTGTGTGATTTTTTTTTTTTTATTTATATTAAGTTTCTAAAATAACTGTAGTATAATAAGGTTTTCTAATTTTATCAATTCCAATAGTATTTAGTTTTTACTTTCTAGGGGTTATACAGTCTACATTTTTGGTCCATTTTACATGGTCGTTACTTGTTAATTTATAATTGCTAATAACTCGTAAGTCGATAACTACGACAGAATATCCTCAAAAAAAAAAAGGTCCTCATATAAAGTATCTGATAATAATATCCCTAAAAATGACCTTTAATTTAAATGTCCTTTATTATTTATGTTCTGTTTTTATACTCCCACGTAGATTATATAATGTAATACATAGACGTTAAAATTACATAATAAAGATGAATGACTATATAAGTATTAAAATATATATTTATAGATAGATCATATATTATATAATGAATATTGTATATCCTAGATCATTTTTTATTTTCCGGAATAGATTTTAAGTTGTAAAGGATTATTTCTAATAGACTATTGCCTGAAAGTATAATATTAAAATTCCATTTTTGTGTCTACATGATGGGTACTTTTATAGTTTATAGTTGCTAAAGCCTGTAATATTCATCGATAAACTTCGTATCGTTTATTAATCAGCCGTTTTATTATTGTGGGACCAGACATTGTTTGAATATAATTTGATGGATATCATGTTCTTAGTTTTTTATTTGATCAAAGAACTTTTATGTACCATGGACAACTAAAAGTTTTTTAAATTTACTACGGTTTATATATACTTCTGCTGCATTATTTGTGAGTAGATTTTGTTTTAGTGTTTGTTCATACACGTCCCATGTTTCTTTTGGAAATCTGGTAAGAGTATAAGAACAACGTTAGTAAAGTACCCCATGTCTCCGAATATAAGTTAGTTTTAAGTAAGATTTAAATGGCACAATCATATTATTACCAATAAACTATACACTGTTATCATATTTATTTTTATTCCAGTTTTTAGAGTGTTTTGAGAATATAAAATTATTTCAATTAAGTAACAGAGTATTCTTATTTGGTTTTATGATTTTTTTTATAGTCATTTTAAAATAGTAAACACTAATGAAAAATAATTGAATATATAAATTATAATAATTTAGGTTGTACAATGTTTTATAATGTAATAAAATTACCGAATTACCGATCAAATTATTTTTATTATTTTTAAAATACATAATTGAAAATTTTTTGAGTAGCTACTCAACGTTTTTATTGAGATATTTATTTTTAGTATTTTTTTTATTATTATTATACTATTCACTTTAACTTTTAATGTGTGGCCTTTTTTTTTTGGTCAAAATTTAACTCTGAAATACATAAACCGTATTCGTTGTATATATTATATATATATATATATATATATATTTTATCTGTATGCGTACTTAGCTATATATTTAAATACTTTAAATTAGAATCGAGCAATTATTGGTGTTAATGCCACCATATCATAATAGTTTTTTTTTTTAATAATATAGAAAATATAAGTTTTATTTTTTTATTTATTGTTTTATTATGATACTTTGTGAGAACCAATTAAAATAAACATCTAAATATATAATAAATAAGTTTTATTAAAATGATATATTTAAAATGATTATAATATCATCTATTTAGTTTTACCATTTTGATTTCATTCGCGGTTTTTTTTTGCCACCCTAAAGAAACGCATAATTTTCGGTGGGCATTTAGTTTAACATGGCAGGTATCACGTATGGTGAGTAATGAGTATGTATGTGTATAAAGAAAAAAAAGTTGTGTTTTTAACTGAAGTATAGAATTCTGTTCGTTAGAATCTTAGGGTTCTGCGTTTATATTTGTTGTGAAGCGGGTCAATTTATAACTGATTATCTTATGTTGAACATATGTAAAATTATATCACGAATCTAATAAATTTTTATCCTATCGTTAGGTCATAAATTTACTATAGATTGGTTATACAAAAAAAAATATTAATTAAATAAATAAAATAATTTTATAAATATAAATATTAATGCAATAAAACTAGAGATATGCTAGGAAAGTTTTTTTTCAAACAAACCGTAGATATTTCATAAACGTATATTATATTTTATAGGTCTTTATATTATGTTGATTTTTGAAGTATTAAAATAATAAAAATGTCAAAAAACTAAATTGGTAAAAAGCTTTTAATGCAATAACACGATGTTTATAATTATATTGGAAAAAAAAACAATCTGCTGGACATATACTTTTAAAAGGTACATTTATAAAGTACATTTTTATAACGTAGTTGTAAACAAGTGGTTCTCGCGGTAAACGACGTCTGGATTTTATGTATAGTACCTTTTATTTTTATTTTTATATTTGGCACAATCTCAAACCTTTTATCGAGTAGGTACATTGCGTATGACATTACATCCATAAACGATGAAAGTCACCGGATAAGACGTTATAGCGAGATCCTAAAATTAAAAATGTCTTATCCAGCTAAGAGATTGTTAAACTTAATTCCATTTAGATATTTTAAAATAAAATAAGAAAACAAACGGTTGATTCAAAAACTGATAGGTAATATTAAACTTTTTAATTAATAACATAATATCCATATTGTTCAAACTATAAAATAAAACAATCATAATAATAGTATAGTTGTTAATAGATGTACAAAAGTACAACAGTACAACAATTATTCAAAGAATATTTCTATATTTATAGAGTTTGTTTACTAAAAATTAGTCATTCTTTAAAAAAATTTAAGATTTTTTTTAAAACGAATATTTTTTATAAAATATGTTGCTAGCAGGCACGTATACAGAGGGAGTTTTGGGGGTTCAACCCCCCCTGAAAATTAATAGTTGTATAGCTTATTTATATCATCATTCATCGATAAATATTGATTATTGTATATTTTTTTATAAGCCCCCCCGAAATTTTTTTTGTATACATGCCTGGTTGCTAGTAAATGTAATTTTTGTTTAATTTATTCTTTTTTAATTTGTTAATATAGGTAAAGATATAACGTTTAATAATAATATCTACTTTGATTTATGGACATAGATTTTTATTTACCATTATATTTCTTAAACCGATTTACTGAAGTCATATTTATCTGTGTAATCGTCTATACTTTTAAAATTATAGAAGTTTTAATTTAAAATAAAATTGCTTTTCATTTCAATAATTTTTCACTAAACGATATAAACCCTAAATAAGTATCTAATGCTATAATTCTGTTTTCCGCCTATTAGGTAATTTAATTTTAGTGAACTGATTTGTATTTATCAAAACAAGAAATTTGTTGTTCGTAATAAATTCATTATATTTTTATTTTAAACCATTTTAAAAGTATACAACAAAAATTGAATTAAGATTTTCAGAATTTATATTATAACGAGCGTGAAGCCTTTCAAATATTTTCAAAAGCGCGATACCCTACAGGACAAATGTCTCACTTATCCTATTCTTTGTCGTCTCTGAACTTACAAGGAGCATTACGGTATTAAACTGCTGTCATTATATTTAACTAAATATTTTTATTTTTTGAAGATAAATGATAATTTATATAGTTAATATTATAGCATACACGATTGGTACCATACGCATTTTACCTAGGTATAGTACATATTATAAAATACCCAAGCTATATATAACCTAATACTCACAAACGACTTTTATATGAACATTTTGTAATAAATTCGAATTAGTTCAACATGAAAATCACGTTTTGTTTATAATGTATAAAATATTTCGTAGTATTGACTGCTTTTATATTCTAATGGAGCCGATGTGATTGAACTCATTTATATTTGAGCCAAGTGAACAACACGCAATTTTAATCAGTCGATGTGTGTATAAGTCGTTACTTATCGGCATATTTATATATTCTATCGAGTAAAATATATTACATACCGTATAAAAGCGTAATCCATTTATATGTAATCTACACTAGTTATTTTAAAAAGTTTTAACTTTTAAAAACAGATATTAATATATTATATTTTAGTATTTTGAAATCGTTGCAAAATGACATTTTTGGAAAAAATATTACTTTAATTTTTTAATTTTTTTTTTAATCCATATGTAGAATATTTTTTATGAAACAAACGATTATTTATAAATAGTTGATTATAATATAGTATTTAAAGTTTTGATGAATGGAATTGGTGTAGAAAACTAACGTTTTGTACCGTAAGCCTGGTTATATACTACTACCAAATCTAAACATTAATTATTTATACTAATAATTAAATACTCATTAGAATTTCGATTTTTATGTATTGAAGTAAGATATTCTTATGAGGAATATTTAAAAATATGGGTTTGTAATAACAAAAAATGTATGGAAAAATAATATTTAAAAAAAAATGTAAACCTCAAAATAATGAATGTAGATATATTATACTATGAATTATTTTTAGTTCCTGCCTTTAAGTAAAGTTACGCATATTTGAAATAACGTTTATACAATATATTTATTTTAAATTTTTATTTATTTTATTTGGTGATGCATTTACTTCAAAGTCATTTCAGTAGGTACCTACTTTTGATTTTTAGTTTAAGTCTTAATGTGTTTTTCTCAAGTTAAATTTAAAAAGAACATAGTTATTTAAATACTTTATGTTGATTTACTACTCAGTTTTTAAAATATCAACATACATTTTATTTATATCATAGGTTTTAAAGAAAAACTAACATTTATTTCAATTTATTCATTTTGAGCATAGATATTATTTTAACATAAATCGATTTATTATAATATATCTTTATCAAAAAGTGTCAATATTATCATAAAAATAATGATAAAGTTGTTTGACAAGTGAACTGTATAATTGATATCAGGTTTTCACTTAAATTACTAATTTTTATAGTTATTATTCTTATCGTTAAAATGTTACAAATTATTATTATTACTAGTTTATTATTATAAAACAATTTTTTATCTCAGATTTTGAATTTATTAAGGGGACATAATAACAGGAAAAACTATACTTATAAGTAGTTCCGTAGTGCAATGTTGACAATATCATATTATATAGTTCAACAACGTTAAAATTCCTTTATTGACGAAATAAAAATATTTGAATGTTATTCTTGGTAAATAACTTACTCTACATATACATTATACACACTTATAGAATTGTGTATTTTTTAGTTGTGCCTATATAATCGGCATAAGGATCTCATTTATTATAAAATATGGAATTGTAACTAACAATTCACCTCAATAATTCATTTTGAACGGAATCTTTGCATAAATTCTTGAAATCCAGGAATTGATACATAATAATATTATAATATAATATGCTAAAATTTCATAACTTTCACTAAAAAAAAATGTTTTGGTTTTTATCCCCCCTCCGAATAATTAAACAATAAGTGGATGTAACTTCAGTGGAATTAAAATGTAATATACAATTATAATGTGGTATTCTGTAATATCATAGACATATAATTGTTGGTTATAGTAAGTAGGTATAGTGGGTATGAATATTAATTGTAATTATGATTATTTTTCAAATTAATGAAAACAAACGGTTTACATTTAAATGTTTAACGATATAAATAAAATAAATTCAAATAAATCTAGTGGACGAGCAGTATCCCATGACCCATATCAGTACTTTGTTTATTATTAATAATAAATATAACACAATAAAATAAACTAAATTCATTTTAATTAGAAATTTATTATGATCTGTAAACAATTTATTTATACCTATAATAAAAATATTCTCCGAATCCATTAAACGTGCTAAAAAGTTCTAAGTAAATTTTACGCTGTTAATTAATTTCATCGAAATGTATGTATATATATATATATATATATATTACATCACCGTTTATTATAAAATGTGTTTCATCAAGCACGATTACTTCCTTTTTCATAGGCACTTATTTAATTAAAATATGATTTTTGGAAACATTAAATATAACTAAAAACCAAATTTTTAAATTATTGAGATTCTATATATTAGTATTAGATGTGCTGTGGAGATACACACTTTTGTTTTTAAAATGCAAATCTTTTTTTCACTATGTTGATATATCAACATTTTAATAATTAGTTTTTAAATTACTCAACTTTATGTACTAAGGATAATAGGTTAATGATAATGTGATTAGAAGATAATATGGGTGTTTTGATGATTTGGAAATTTTACTAATTTATATTAATAATAATAGTTAATACAAATGTTTCAAGTTTTATAAACATTTTATATTGTTGTTAAATAGTTTTTAATTACAATTTATTATCATTAATGGCTTAATATAACCATTTGAATAGCTGAAGAACTATTTGTTCAAATGTTGAATTAGGTACATCTTTATTTAAAAAAAAAACTTTTTACTTAATTATTCTTACAGTAAAAAAGGAGGGTTTTCATTTGAAAAATAAAAGTTTGTAGCTATTACTATAAATGAAAACAAAAAAAATCTGAAGAATTTTAAAATATGATATTTAAGTACATTAAACATTTTAAAATTCAGAATTTGAATGAATGCATTATTAAATAAAATATAAAATATTTATGAATTTTATTTTTGGCTAGCTATTGTACAGAATCACCAAACATAATAGGCATTTGTAATGTAAAACATATAAAAAATTTTTTATTTTCAATTAATAATTTACTGCTATTTATTTTTATTTACTACGAGTGTTAAAAAAATAATCTATATAACAATTTTAATTTAATTATTGTTATTTATAGTACTGGTATTATAATATAAAGTAAATATATAATGATATATTATATTATATTTTATAAAATAATATTTCGTTATGTTTTAACAATTTAATCCACTTAGACATGCACTATTTTAATTTTACATATTATTTTAAATTATTCATTTTAAATGTTAATTAAAATCATTATAATCACACATAATATCAAACTAAAAAAAAAACGTTTACAAATTCGGCTGATCCGTTGAATCATATAATTTCAATTGCTCTGACATTTTATACAATATCTCCGGCTTAGAATGTCGTCAGCATACCCACTGATAAAGTTGTCACGTGTCAATAAGTATGCGAGTTATTATCTTTCCTATACTATTATAGTCTACACATATATCCAAATCAATATTGAATTATACATAACTATTGCAATACCAGCGCGAGTGAATGTAATCAATAATAGTGATCGTACAATCATGTACCCAGAAAAAATCTGTTTGTATAGACGCGGACGTCGATACATATTTTATTTCTCCTAGAAAAATACTAACAATTTACATTGTAAATAATTTGGCGCACACAAAGTCGGTCTGTTATGTCCGGACAATAAAAAAAAAAAAAAAATAAAAAACAGATTTAGCTCAGCCAAAATTATTCGCTTTGACCATAACACATATACATGGGGATAATTCTCGTCCACCGGTGATTTCTCCGGGTATTATATATATATATATATATATATATATATTTGTAACGCGTATTAATAGATTATCCATAATTAGTGTTGAATCCGTAGAATGTTTTGTGTATAGGTTGCCCAAATGATGAAATGCGAACATTTACTACGAAACGACAAACGAATATTGGTGCCTAGTAAAATGGCATTTTAATTGTATATTTGCTCCGGTATTTATCATTGTTGCCCGGTGCTCGTCATCGCACCACCCCGTTGTCAGTCAATGTTGACGACGAAAATATTATCGAAATTGAGGGTATGAACGCGTTGAACGGGATCTAGAGCGAAAGCGCCAATAATTCTGAAATCTGAATTACAATAATGTATCAGCGATATGATTTGTATTACTATTAAATTACAGTAGTTGTAATCAGAGCCATAACATAATTATAGTATAATAACCATTAACCATGTATAAACATTATGTGCGGTGTAGAGACCTGCAGTAGTTCATCTTTACGTCATGATCATCATGATATAATATGTTCGTATATCGTGGGCTAGAATGACCATGTTTATATTAAAAAAGGACAAACTATTATGGGTTAAATCTAAAACAAAACATCCAAAATATGAATAGTGATCTTATATTAAAATTTTTATTTATGTGATTTTAGAGATAATGTTTGCTGATTTTATCTGTTAAAGGGTCATGCCACCCTTGTTTGGGAGAGGAGGAGGAAGGAGTTAACAATATTATACTGAGCATCACGGTCTACGGTACTCCGTTGATGAATTTAAAAATAAAACTAATTTTACGTTTTTTTTTACAGTGTAGTATTTCTTTGAGATTTCAAAAATAGGCTAGACTTTTTAAGGAAAAGTCGTCCTATCTTTTAAAACAATAATAGATTTGATAAGAAGTCTCAAAAAATCATTTTTTAAGCCACATTAAGTACGATATCAGTGTGAATTAGTAAGTTTTGACATTTAAAACTTTCGATTAGATGTATTTCCGAAATAATATACGAGTACCTACATGCATAAAAACTTAGAACAAGTCAATTTTATTTTTCTTATAGGGCTCAACCCTATCACATTAATATCTAGGAGACACATCATATTATGCCTGTTTCTGACAATTATTCGTTGTTACTCGAAGTTCATTACACGCAAAAGCTGTTGTTTAGGTATAACTATTAATTTTGGTTTCAATAACAACACAATGTAATATCAATTAAACTTTGTATTTATATTTTTTCATTGTACATGTTTTGATTTTACAAACACGCCAATAAGTACCTATAATAATATAGAAATAAAGGTATTAAAATTGTTGGACAAAATGTTTCCTGTTCGGAGTCTTTCGGCACAAAGGGTATTGTACTCGAAAAAACCACAATTTAATTTTAAATGGGACCGTCACCCTACAGGAGGCCCTTGGAAATAGCTGTAATCGCAAACGCTTTTGAAAATTTTTTTTTTAATGAAATCGTGTTTATACAAACATAATTTCTATACACGACTAATTCTTTTTGAGATTATGTTTTAATTCTTTACATCCCGAAAAAATAATAAACAGTGTTATATGGGTTTTAAAAAAAAATTTTTTATCGAACACCGTTTTTATAACTACTATTAAATCGTAATAATATTATATTTATAATCATCGTAACCGAGCGAATTCCGTCAGGTTCAAGATGTAGTTTAGGCCTAATATTTCGACCGATTAATCATAATCACCGAGAAAATATGATTATTGATTACTAATCAATCGAATAATTAGTGTCAATAAAATAATCAAATAGTACTAAGCTGAACATTACTGGACTACGAGATGTATATATGATTTACGTATAGGAAATGACATGATACGTCGTTGAAATGTTTATATCTGGTCATTATCTATAGATTTTAAATTTTAATTCATGTGATTGTAATTTTATTTGCTAATAGCACGTTGAACTGTGCTCTCGTATATTGACGATGTTTGGACCGTAAATATTCGATTTGGATGTATTAAAACTCTAACTTATAATATTACTATTCAAATCGTATTTTTAAATACAAGTAGTAAACGCTCAGTGATTTGTGTTTTTCTCTCATTTTATATCAACCCACATTGTTTCTCGATTATGATCTGATCTGTAACCCTATGGTCGCGATGTCCATAATACATGAAAAATATACCCCTATGGGTGCATAACGCGATGTGCTTGTTTCGTGTTATTTGCGAACTCAACAAAAGTTTTGGTAGATTTGTAATATAAACAACTATTAATAATTAATTGTCACTGCCATTCTAGTTGTTATTTTTTTTTTTATCATTATTATTTGAGCATCAACTACACATTTATTATTGCCTTTTTTTACTATACTTAATTTTATATTTATTACAAGCAACAGATTATTGATTTGATATTGGATAAATTACCAATAGCTTTAACTATATAAATGAAATGTAATATAGTAATCTATCAATTAATGTAGCTTTATATAAAACTACATGTTTTGCTTATTGTATATAATATATATATAATTAAAGACTTAACCATTTTTAATGTTACAGATAGCAATTTGATTATACTTAGATTTTGTTAAAATGCAAACTAATATTGTTATCTGTTACAGTATCGTACATATTGTACATACTTATTAAATAAAAAGTACATAAATAGAATTTTTAGTACATTTTGTTTTTATTAATTTAAAATTTGAGTCTTTAAGGCAGAATCATATAGAAATGCAAATAGTTTATTTTATGTATATTAGGTATTGTATAACTATAATATTATTTCTGTTTATATATCAGTGGTGCAGTGTAAAAATTAGTTGTTTTTGGAGGAGAATGTCCCTTAGAGAAATGGAAATTCAATTATTCAACAGTGGTTTTAATAAGTCAAATTCTACAAGTTCATAAAAAAAAAAATAATAAAATAATACAATAAAGAATTATAAAAATATAATTGTTATACCCACTACTTATAAAATTATTTGAAACAATAACATTGTATATTTAAAAATAAACTTTTCCAGCCTTTGTTTGATTAAAAATAAAATAAAAATAAAACATTTCCTAAGCGTTTTTTTTTCAATGTCATGGTGAAAGTATACTGTGGTGCCCTCAACTTCAAAAGGTCCCTAAATATGACATACTGATTACAGCGTGCTATTAATTGTTAACTCATACATAAATATCAATTAACCGTTAGAGACGAAATAATTTGAAAAAAATTCTGATTGTTTATCTTCTCAAGTATTATAACTACTCGTAGATTCGCCTGATCGAAATCACTCTGAAAGCCAGATTCAATCATTTTTACCGTCGTAAAAATAACACATAAATCACTAGGTAAAAAATCAATACACCTTAATCCAAAATAATAATAACGAAAAAAAAAAATTGATTATCGTGTCGCGTTTAAAACATTACCCCGTGCAGAACTACATAATATGATCGGGCGATATCATCGGTCGCACACATTATACATATGTAGTTCATTATGCTATGTATAATATACGATTTGGTCAACGGCAATATCCAACCATCGGCTCCTTTACCTACCGCTGATAAACGTCTACCCACCCGCCAAGTCGTACGCGTGGCGAATATTAGAATACGTTATTATGCGAGTCAATTTATGGTACCTCGCCATAATTGTAATCTTCTTGTACGTAAACTATTTTAAATTGAGTTTGACTCGAATCTAATGTCACGCATTCGTATTCACCGAGTACACCATATATATTATACTCGGTATACATTATATTATTATTACAACAGTAACCCGCCTGTGCAATAACTGCACACACGCACTTGTGCTCGCGAGAAAGCAATATCATCGGTTTCGTATATATGTATTATGTAAGTGTTTATAGTAATGTATTGCGGGATCAAATAGAAGAAGAGCTAATACAATAAATGGTATATTATACTAGTCGGGAATCCATTGTTTTGTATATTATATCCTAGCTGTGGTGTTGTTACAGCGATTGTATTCGTCTATATATATATCGTCGCCGCTACCGTCGTAAATCGATAATGTAATTACAATTGTATATTAACATCATGATATTATAATACATAAATATAATGTACATATATGTACATTTTAAACTCGAGAAAACATTAAATCAATCGAGAGACGCCATATCGTTTTATAGACATTCAACAGAATTTGCCGTAATGCCTATCTATTTTGTGATTAAAAATTAATAATAATGTTGTAAAATATCACAATATTATGGGTTAAATAAACCGTGCAATTAAATATTATACTATTATATGATACGATATAAATAAAAATGTATACTGTATATTCAACATTCCGTTGTCAATACATTTTAATATAGGTAACGCATCACCTGGTCCAGAACCTTTTATTAGTGTTGTGTAATTGTTTACCTGTTTGTAGGTATTTTGTAATGATATACTCGTACGTTTGCAATTTAGTGAATACCTATTTCAAATTTTTTCTATGGTGTATTTGACCATTTATTATATAAATTTTAATAACTTTTAGAACATCAAGGTATATAACGTTATTAATTTTGTATTCATTAACTTTGTTTGAAATAAACCCGACTTTCATGAATCGTAGTAGTGCAAGACAAATTCCAATGTAATTAATTTTAATATTTTCTCATATTATTTTTGAATTATCCAAGCATACATTTTAAACGAAATATGCACCTATTAATAAAATTACATTGCTTTATTCCCTTATTTTTATGATGTTTTTCAAGAGATCATTCTGCAGACATTTTTGCAGTGATTATTAGCCAAGACGATTAAACTTATTATGCAAAAAATAATGCCAAAAATATCTACCTGTCCATAATGGGATTAATTGATATTAATCGGTGAAATTGTTTTGTATTTCAATCCAAACGGTGGAAAGTTTTAATTTATTTTTTTTTCCTGAAAGCAAAGTCTAACAAATTGCAAAAACTTTGTATCATTATACGTTTCTATACCTAGTAAAAATAAAAATATACTTATGCATAATGTATGAAGTAAAATAAGATGGTGCGCTGGTTTCAATTTGTTATCAATCAAATACAGGAGGCGAAATTACATCTCATGATGATGTTTCATTTTTTCTACATCAATAAAATTCTGTTGTTTAACATAACTTGATGGTAAAAAGATTTATACCTTAACCAATAAAGAAAAATATATGTATAAAAACAAACAGATATCAATATAATTTTAAATTTTAAACTCATTACAATAATTATAGATTTATTTAAATATGTTTTAAATAACTTATCTATTTATAGTTATTAAGTCACATACACACAAATTATTACTATTCCATATTAAATTATAACCATTATAACCGACAATACAAAAAGTATAGTAAAACAAAGGTATTTTCATTTTATTATTTCGAAAATGTATTATTAAATTATATTACGGCTCAATATTCACCACGATTTGATTAATATTAAAAATAAATAATTATTTTAACTATGATTTATCGTTAATGTATATTTATCTAACCATCTATACTTGTTTGATTATTATAATACATATTCATTGTAGTATGTAATCGCAATTCGAAATACTTTGTATCTTATATGATTTGTCGATATTTTTATTCAAATATTTTACTAAATAACTAGAATAAATATCTTGAGCTGTATGCTGTGTATGCAATAATAGTTTAACAGTATGCTATATTTGTTGTATTTGAACAAAACGTCATATTTTAATGAAAAACTATACCTTATACCTACATGTTTAAATATCACAGTATAAATTGAATAGACATTTTAAAACCTATAACCTTTTAATATTTTTTTAATTGTTCATTCAAACAATGACAAAAAACTAATTACATTTTTGAAAACATTGCATTCTGACTGTATTATACTGAACAAAATACTATACGCATTTGTAGTTAAAACTTAAGTTTGAAATTTTTAAATATTATTATTATTATTGTTGTTTTTTTTTTTCGTAAGAACCGTTTTAAATCAAAATATTTTTAAGCCCAAATATTTCAATTGATTCTTCGTCGAAAAAAATTGTTACTATCCCAAAATTATAATATAAAAATAAAATATAACTAAAACGGAAAGGGAAACTAAAAATACCATGTCATAGAACCTCCTTGATCTGGAAATCCTTCAAATAAGACCGAATAAGAAGTTTGAAATGTACTTATGTGGGTCATAATTCGTTTTTTTTTTTTTATCACAGATCCAGTTTTACGGTTTTCTTTAGATTTTGGTATATATTAGTTTGTTACATGAAGTGATGGTATAAATAATTTTTTATCTGATATAAATATAATATATCTAAAGATTGTTGAGCGCATCAAATACGCCCGATTATACATAAATATCATGATGGCATGGTAAGGTATTTTATTGAAAACATAATATTTTTATAGGAAATTGTAAATGCGTATAACAATAACCTCGAGGTAAGAAAAAATGTAAGTCAATAAAGAAGGTATTGAATATAAATATTGACTAAAATATATTAGTTGAGTGAATGAAATTCGGGTATGTAATAAATAATAAAAATAGTATTAAAATTCGTTTAATACTTACTGTTTTTTTTTTTTTTTTTTTTATAATAAAAGCTCCGTTTAGAATCTGAAAAAAAAATTTATTGATTAATTTATGTACATATTGTATTATTATATGAATCATTTTTATCATCAAGACTTTATTAAATGGATAAAAAAAATATTAGAATAAATATAATGTAAACCTTAAAAATCTGTATAAATTAAATAACGTCATTCTGAAGTTGAAATGTTTTTTCATACGAAAAAAAAATGCCTCTTAAAGAATACATCTATAATAAATCTTTATGGTACTTAAATTAATTTTCCAGTCTTCCTATTGATTTATCAACTTGATATTGAAAAATTAATAGTATGATGTGTGATTTAGCTAGGCACCTGATGTCAGGCAAAGATCATACAATACGTTTTTATAGTATTTAACTTAAATTAATATATGTATAAGTACATAAATATACGATTATGATATAGGTTTATTTAATGTATAGGTTTTTATTTTATTTGAATAGATTTTTTCCGTAATAACTTCAGTAAGCAATCTTCACATATTTGTGAAGGTACAAATGCCTTAAACTCAATAGTTTCTGATCATACCTTAAATTATATTTATAACCTACTTCATGGAAGCAGGGCAAGTTTTAAATGGAATTTTACGTAGGTAAGTCTATTGAATCCTAAAACGATCAGTAAATAAACCATTGAGCCAATTACATTATGTCTATTGGAAATAATCAGGGTAGACTAAACTTACAAATTATGTATTTGTGTTTGAAAACACACAAAAAACTTAAAAATGACTTTTCAACTAATTAATTATTTAATTATAATTTATAATCTAAGCTAACTTTACTGACGCATACGATGTATTATATTATATTGTTATATTGTAAGACTATGCACTTTATAGAATATATATTTGAATATTATATACCTATTATCGGGTTTTTGTACATGTTAACAATGGAGCAAACTATATGAGTTTGAAAAATAAATGTCTTTTCTCTTAAACAATTTATCTGATTTTTAATAAAAACTATAGTAATTACTAATTAGATAAAAGTTCCTGTTTTTGTATTTTTTTTTTTTTTTTTTTTTACAGCAATTTTAGCTTTTAATCAATTGAGACCTATTTAAATTGTTCAAGTACTATTTATCTTAATCTATGTTATAAATTTCATAACAATATTGTAAGTGTAAATTATTATGAATAAAATTGTACGTGTCTACATTGATTTTTAGTTAGTTTATATTGATTTAGTATAATTTTAATTTGAACAATTTTCAATTTTCTTAATCTTTAAGAAAAGAAATATATTTCGCTGTTATACAATTAGTATGAACATATTATGAGCTGATGTATAAAGTATTGAGAATAATCTAGTTTTTATTATTGATTTGGCCAAAATAAAATGAGTTGTTTATTTTGTATTTTTTGTAAATAAAAAATCTTCACAAGTATTAACAATAAAATATTCATCGAAAAAATATTGGAAATAACAAATGGCACGTGTTGTGAGCCTGCAGTGACTTTCAGAATAGTATGGGACATTAAAAAATGACAAAAATAAAATATAATTTCATATGCCTTCACTATATAATATAATATAATTCTTATTCATCGTAACTGTGCTCACAATTCCGTGAATATTATTTAACTGATTTTCATTCGTAAACAGACTTATACATTCGGATAGTCACTTGTAGAATATCACCCATATACTTGGTTAATTTAATTTAAACGTGTTTTTTTTTCTACATTTGAGTATTATAGATAGCGAAAACGGCAACTACGGAGATTATTGTACGAATAAAGTCATCATATTCTACATCATTCCTTTACGAATATTTTTCTAATAATGAATTTAAATATGTTCTCGTCAAATGTATAGAGCGAAAATATATATGCGATTTGTAGTTTGTTCTCTAGTTCAATTTTAACTGCCGACTTTATTAACTATATTTCACGCACCTATACACGAGTATACCATCTTCTCATCAAATCCAGTAAATTAAATGTAAATCCTTTCCAAGAACTATTTATATGGAGCGTATTCGTACGTAGGATAAATATGTATGTACACACACACACGAGAAAGGCTGCCTACAAACGCTCGCGATATGTTTAATTCACTAGGAGACGCTTTTCGTTTTTGGTAATCGACCCAACAACAACAGCGGAAGGCCAATGGACTAGAACCCGAAGACGCACTCCAAAAACGTTTAATTAATCATTCCGAGACTTTTGCGTATCTATACGTGTGTGTTGGGGAAAGCGCGTATCTGAATATATAAGACCGTGGAAAATTAAATAGAAGAGCTATCCGATTAACAATAGAAAAAGAAATGTAAACCACTTATCGTGAACTAGCGGCCGCTGGGCGGCGACAAAGAAAACGTTCATTGTTTGCGATAAAAGTTTAAAAATTGTTTTTTTATTATTGTTACTATTATTATCATTACTATTATTTTTTTTTTTTGCAAACAAAGTTCCGCAAAAAATATTTTAAAAAATAAGTGTCTTGTAGACAATGAACAACGAAAAGAGAAAACGCGAATTTCGTACATGCGTTGTCATATTATTGTATTGAACAAAATTCAGACTACTATAATACTGCAGTGTATATATGTATATTTATGTCTCACTAATCCATTATTGTTATAGTATGATTTACGCTGTTGATATCGTACATTACACCAAAACCAAAGTAAGTGCCATACTGTTTGCCGTACTGCATTGTAAAGGGTGTATACATTATTACTCAATTGTTCTTAATATTACATAAGTCTCAAACGATAAGAAAAACCTTCGAAAATATATTTTATTACTCGTTGTTCATATTATTTCTAAACAATATTGTTTTTGGCGAGTCGATAGTTGAAAAAAAAAACATAAATGTCGTCTTTGCGACATAAAATAAGCCCTTCGTCGATCCTATTGAGTTTGTACAGTAAAATATTCCCAAAAAAATACACAGTTATCTGTAATATACAAAATCGTTTTATCAAACAATAATTTACTTAACTATTAAGTATATGTCACATTAACGGTTGTAGGCGCCAAGTGCCAACCAATTTGTTTTAACGTATGACATATCTATCTTATCATCCGTTTTTTTGGTATTTGGCTTACCATTACTAAATTTTATTGGTGGTTCTTATATTTATACGAAATTTTAACTTGTTAGAAATAAGGTAATCAAGGACGAGATGTTTTTTGTACATGTTTAAGTATATATAATATACTTAAAATGTAAAAACATTGAATATATTGCAATACAAAATAAATATAGAATAATAATAACAATAAAAGTAACGAGGAATAATAAATAAAAGTTTGCTTCATAAGAAAAATTTGAATATTAATGTAATATTTAGTTTTTTTTTTTCGTGATAATTATAATATACAAATTAAATGTATTTTCTTTTCTTTGTAGTATTTCAATACCTAATTATTATTCTGACTAAAGTTTAAAATACCATTTCGTATTTTTTTGTTTGAATTTTATTTTATAAAGATTTGATTAACATTGATAATTTATGAACTCCAGTTTCCAATCATTTTCAACACGCTATAAAAATATGTAGGAACATAGAGTATCAATGTATGTTGTAATAATGTTTATTACATATATTTTTACTTTTTGTTAAGTGGATACTCGCTATAAAATATTATTCAAACGAAAAACGATTTGAATTGTTTTTAAGGTTAAAAATCTCAAAAGGTATCAAAGTGATATTTGTTATTTATTATTTGAAGAAATCCAATTAAAGTAGAACGTGAATAATTTCCATTTTATTGTTTGTGAAAAAACAATAAATCACATTTAAGAAAAACAAACACACAGTAAGCAAATGGCACATATTGTAGAATAGAAAAAACTCATTTGTTTGTTTTAGATGGTGATTGAAAAATCAACCAATTATTTAGAATTTGTAATGGTTAAACGAAATAATGCTTTTTATTAATAATATATAAGTAGTTAAAATTATAAAACTATTCAATGTTGGTTTTTTCTTATTGTTGACCTTGTGAATTTAAATTCGTCGAAGTATTGGAAATGAAAGTTGATGTTTAGTTTTGATATACCTAATTTAAAAAATATAATTTTGATACGACTAAATGCGAATTGTTCATACAGCTGTAAAACAATTATGCATTGATTTAAGCGATTTTATAAAATATTTTGTAAATGAGAAAAATAAATTAACTAAGGATAAATAATATGACATGATAATATATAAAACAAATTTGTGAAACGTAAGAAGTTAAGAGACTGTCGAAACGATCAACAACTTTTCAGTAGGAATTATTTCCTTAATCCATTGTTATTTTATTCCTTTTATTGTATATAGCATATATATATATTTACTAAATTAACAAAATTAAACTTTTAACTTTTAACTTTTAACAAAACTATAATTGAAAAATTATACATTAACTTTAGAGTGTGCTATTTTGGGTCTTGTGTGCAATTTGATTGATTCTACCTATAAACTAAACAGTAAAAATAAAGCAGGTATTGGCTTATGGTGTAAGTGACTGGAAAAGTTCTATTTCACCGGCTAGGATCAATCATGTGAAAATGTATTATGGAGATTGTAAGCATTGTTCGGTAAATGCATATATATTTTTTAAATAAATGATTTATCGTTGAATTATTGTAATATCGTCCTATTAAAATAATTTTCTTCTTAAATATTTATTCGGTGTTTCTTATGAATTTATATGGATATTTCATAGTTGAAATAATATTCATAAATGTATGGGTATTATTTAACTCCTGATATATGTATTACAAATAATAATGGTAGCTGCAAAAATCGATAAAAATAAAACAATGGAAGATTTTTTTTATAAAAAAACATAAAATATAAATAAATTATTTCGAGCCAATAGAATATGAATTTTTTTTTTATAAATTTTTGGTCTATAAAAATTTTATTTTAATAGATTTCTAGTATGATGAAAATTACTACCTAAAATAAATCTCGAAAATTTTATAAACTTTTATAGTCACCATATCTCAATTCGTACGGAAAGTATAATTTATTTGCAACTGTGAACGGATGGTATTTTAGCAAATTCTTAAATTTATAACAGATGACTTTTCATCGAAATCAATTTTCAGGTAGTGTATGTCATATATTATTAGCGTATTATAGATATATAAATTTTTATTTATCATTATAATATATTAATGTAAATAAATATCGCTTATTCCAATAAACATCACTGTTTTGTTATATTTTAATAGTCTTTCTCTGTTTTGTGAAGAAAAATGAAGCTGAAAAGCACCTGCCATTTGAGTAAAAATTTTATTGTGTATAGTGGTAAGCTATGGATGGTATGTATTGAAAGCTCATAGTACCTATCACCTTTATAATGGTTGACAGTTAAACTAAAGCTATAACAAAATAATATATTTATATTAGCTATTTAATACTTATATTTCAATCAATAATCTAATGATTTTTTTTGTTAATGACATGGTGACTCAAATAATAATATGTATTTATGTTATTCCTTTAATGATACTTTGTAAAATCATAGATTAACAAAGTATATTAAATATGTATATATAAAATCTGATAAAAAAAGCTACAAAGTTTATTTATTTATTTTTTTTTTTTTTTGTAAAGTATTTTTTATATTTAGATGAAGCAAGTTCGAATTAAGGTGAAATGACGTACTTTTACATAATCAACTGACTTAAATCGTTGTGTGCTAAAACGTCCATGATCAAATAGGTAGGGTTTAACTAATAAAAGTATAGTATAGGATAAATATAAGATATTATAATAATATGCATTATTTTTATATTCATTACCTACATGAAAATAAAATATTATATTTAAGATAATATTAATTTAAAAAAGTATAATTTATTTAAAATGAAATTAATCCCAACTTTGGTATTTAAATTAAATAAAAATGACAATAAATTACTGTTATTTATATAGGAATAATAATTAAGCAGGTACAAAAAAATTTTAATCTGTACAAAAATACATTTATTAAATAGTACATTAAAATCCTAATAGAAATTTAAAAAGACAATATACCGTAACGAAAAGAAGAAATTTTAGCAAAAATAATTTACGTCCCCATACAATATGAATGGCTTTTATTATTTCATTATTAAATTAAAATATGCTGAGTATAATTGTTCAGGGAATTAATGATGTTCATTAATATTATTCAGGTAACTGCAGATAAGTTATTTTCTTTGTAATTTTTCTTTCAATATTAAACTATTTGACTAAAAAAAATAAGGCTAAATTGAATCAAAAAAATAACCATCAAAAGTTAAATTTGGTCAAATATCTAAAAATACTTATTGAGTTCAAAGTTAAACAATTTGTTGAGTTCACAGTTACCAAATTTAAGTTTATGAGCTGTAAATTGCTGTAAATTAATAACTTAAATAGGTTGTCGATGAATATGTTATTTTCTTAAATGATAAAAATGTACAATTTAATACAAAACATTTTTTATTGATAAAAGCAATCAACGCGGGTTATAACTTTACTTTTAGTTGTTTTAACTATAGAGGTACAATTTTTGCTGAAAATATAACATTATAATGATTTATTTCTGATCATAGAATAGGTTTTAATTAAATATTGACATTATTTAGAGGTAACATAAAAGGTGTTCGCGATAATGAATTTCTAACAAAACGACGTATAATACAGAAACCGTAAAAATTAAAAAATATTTATATTTTATAAACTTCATTTTTATGGATACCTTTACAAAAAACACTATTTAAGTTTTGTGTACCTAATTAAGTACATACATTTCCCTACGTTTCCTTTAAGTGAATTATTATGCTCGATCTTTTTTTTCCTCAATGATTGATGATCACTTACCATCATGTATTGTTTTGAATTGTTAAATAATCAATAGCAGTTCCAAAAATGACCTGAAGCCAATAATTGAAATATTGTGTTTTGAGTTTTTTTTTTTTTTTTGTATCATGTGAAAATATATTGACCGATTATTGCTAATTATTATAAGTTATAATAAACACAATATTATAGTTTAAAAACAATGTTGAGTTTATATACATTTTATTTAATCTTTATTCGGTAAAATCCTGATTATATTTAAAATATTATCGAGTTTCACTTCTATCAACATTAATGCATTTATGATTTCCTAACTTACAATTATGTACTTAATATTAATATTAATATTATGAAATTAATTGATTAAATTATATTAGTATTATTACAATTATTATTCCTTGACGAAGATTAGAGACTGTGATAGCTTAATGTTTTTCTTTTCGAAAAAAGGTCAAAAATAAGTTCACTTATTTTGTAGTATTTTATTAAATACTTGTAATACTTTTTTGTTAGTTTTTTCCATCATTAAACAGCTAAACCAAATATTTCCTTTCAAACTTTTTTGAAGTAAGAGAATCGTTGGGATGGGTAGAAAATCAAATAAAAAATGTTATAGTATTAAATTAAATCTTTAAATCGTAATTGTTTGAAATGAAACCTTTCTAGGCAAGAAAAAGCTGAAGTTTAAAAACTATTTTTTGGTTTTTTATATTTTATACCAAATGTTCACAGAGAAATTTACAGTACACCTATTTATATGCAAACGCTTCTTTATTTGTATAAAAAAATATTAAATATTTGATAAAAAATATATGAATGGGTAAAAATACTTGAAAATGTATAGCAATGTTCATACTAGAGCTAAAAAGAATATAAATACTATTATTTTTTTATATTTATTTGTACCTAATTTAAATTTAATTTGGATGAAACTACGTATTTTAATAATGAATAATGATTTTAATTATTTCGTTATAATTCAAGAACATTATTCGTGAGGACTTAAAATTGTCATGTATGATATGAATTGTATTATACGCAATGCAGTTTTCAAAATAGGTAGATTAGTTTTAAGATATTATCTATTAATACTAGGTATCAACTATTTCCACTGTTAAATACAGTAAGGTATTACTAATTCATAAGCTAATATAGTTAATATTTACTATGCTTAATATAGTATGGTATAAAATAAATATATATTACTAGATGAATTTCGACGGTATGTATTTTTTTTTTATATTTATTATTTTAGAATATTATGGGGAACATTGGCCCACTTTCAAAAAATTTTCTTGCGCTTTGTTAATTATTGGCGTGGCATAACATACCTTGACGGACAACTGTAGCTGTTTGAACTGAAAGTGGTAGCCAGATGGAATCAAAGATATTTTTAGTAGAAAAACTGCATTTTACATTTTACAGCATGTGAAGATGAAGGTAACATGAAGTCTTGTGCCGTTACAAAATTTTGGAAGTATGAAATTACACAAAAGCATAATTGGAGCATCAATTTTCAAACATAGATTGGGAGGTGGAATCCTTGAGGGATTTAATGTGTGGAGAAGCTGTACAGTATAGTGAATTATATCTTTTAACTCCACTACAGAGTCCTCAGATGGATATTTTACTATATTACTAAATATATTTATAAAGTATATAAATCGCCAGCGAGATAGCTAGTACTAATTTATCAGCCAAGTTGTAATTTGTCAAAAATTAATAAATCGATTTGTGATAATCTATATATCGATGTATTGGTGATTAATTACTATTATTAATTAATCCATTTATACGTAATATTTTTTAAAATTCTTTTCAATCGCATATTTAGAGTAGGTATTCGAAAAACCACTTTTTCAAATTTCAAAGTTATACGTTGTGTAGCATTTGAGAAATAACGATCAGCGTACGCAGAATTCGCTTATTGTGGGTTACCATTTGTGTATGTATAAAAGTTTTTATTCATGTAATATTCCATAAAAGAAATCATTATATATGTTTTATTTAGGGAGGGGGGTGTTAAACCCTTAAAACCGTTGGGACTCCACTGTAATATATAGATTATTATAATAATTTAATAAATACAATTTTTCCGGAAAAAATTAAATCGATCTATTGTCACACTAAAAGTAAAACAATTGACTTAAATAGCTGTATCAAAAAACATATCATGAAATATATTCAGAATCATTTTTTGTGTACAGTGATTATCATTAAATTCTAATTTAACACACGCATTACGATGAACTACTCGACACAAGCCACTTATGCCTACCTCTTTTTATATTTAATATTATATTACAATATATCAAATATAATATTCATCATTAAACAAAATAACGACTGATTTTTAAATTTCATATTTAGCGTACCTACATATAATATTGTATATATTTATATAATATTTACTTATATTGGAAAATAAGCTTGTTATTAAAAAACATTAACATTATTATAAATAAATAAAAAAGTTTTTAAAGGCATTGGAGTGAAAAATCATTATTTTTACCACAATTTTTGTATATTTTACGATTCAATTTGAAAATCGTGGTAAGAAAAGTTGTTTTATCAAATAAAAAAATAAAAAAAAAAATTTATAAAGTACGCAAATAACTGACACATTTTATTTTCAATATTTTACAGAATTTAGAATGATTTTGTTATAAAATAATCAGTAGTATTTTAAACTTACAATAATTGTTACTAATGTCAATAATCTTAAAGCCTTATATCTGTGTTTAGATAAACTCCTTATTTTATTTTTATTTTTAGATTTTAGATTAGAATACCATTAAAGTGATTTATATTTTTAATTATGAACAATTATTTATACTTATGAAATTTTTATGACTATTCTCAATAGTGAATACTAAAAACTAAATTGATCAATTAACGAATTTACATTACATACAATTTTAGCCAATTAATATAAAACTTAATTACTATTAGGATCATCTATCGAGACCTCAAATGTTAGTATCATTGTTTTATATTTTATTATCAAACAGATGATGAAATTTGTTTTCAAAATTGCATAAAATGTAATTTAATTAATAAAATAACATATTACATGGTTTTTCATTGAATGATCATTATCATATTACTTCGTTAGTGCAAAAACAATATGGCTTTGAAGTCATATTATTATTTATTTAATTTGCCATACTCATTATAGTTTATGGTTAATATTTAATATTTACAACAACACATCTAAATACGTAGTTTTTATGGTTTAATATATTTACTTAATGTGTATTAGTATCATATATACAGTCACACAGATATACTATTTGTTTGGAATTTTTTGACGAATAATAAATAAATTAATGAAATAATCTACGTATCTATAACACACCTAATGTTTTTGTAAAATATAAAACGTATTTAATGTACTTTTTAATTATAATTATAATTTGTTTTTAGAGATTACCAAATGACAACCAGTAGTGGCTAGTGTTATTTAAAAATTATCACTTATACAATATTTTCTTTATTGTTAGCTAACACATGGACATATCATGGACGCTCATAGGTAACATTTTAGGGGGCTCAAAATAAAAAAAATTCTTAAATGTAAGATAATGAAGATAATAATAATATTATGGTAATATTTATTGAGCTACAAGTTCATAATATTTTTGTCCAGGGGGGGAGAAGTTCCCTATCTTGCCCTCCCCAATAAGCGCCCATAGTACTTATAATATACTAATAATTAACTATTTGAATGCATTGATTAATAAAATACTGTTAGAAAATAATATTATCTACTATAGAAATTATTTAACATGAGAAAATTTTTATTTTTGTTTAATTTTAATTTTAAATTTGGTATTCAATTAATTCACTGCTTAATTTTTATAGCATAGTTCCGCGTATTTTGTTTACGCTTATTCAGATTTTTAAATATATATGGATTTGTTCTTTATCTGATAACAATACATTTTTACTAACGGGGTTGATACTCCAAAGTGTGTTAAACATAACATTATTGTAGGTATACCACTTAAAAAATTCAGTGTTATAACTAAAATATAAATCAGTGTTAGAACATCATACAATTGAATATTATAGATTTATAGAAAAACCAACTTTATTTTTCTACGATCGTAAGATTTGATATTTTTATGAAAATAACTTAGATTTTAAACTATTAGACATAAAAACTTATTTTTTAGTCATAGAAAAATTACAACTTGATATTACTTTACATATAGTTATAGAGTTCCTTTTTAAAGATTTGTTGTTTTTTTTTTTTAAATGTTGACATTTTGATATTTCAACATTTACCACTTCTATCCAAAATTTTGTAATTTATAGATATGAAAAAAAAATGGAGTGTTTGAATAATAATTGTAAGATGACATTGTAAACGGCGGTTGCCATTTTCACATTTTATTATTATTTATAACTACATTATACAGTATTTCTTTTGATATTTATGAAACAAATTAGAAATATTATTCATCAATTTGACATCAATATTATGTAGGTATAAGTAATGTTATTACTTATCTAAAAAGATTCACTGTAAAAATAGAAAAAAGAATATTTATACCATGACGAAGGACTGGAAAAATATTTTGCTTTACGTTGAATAAATTAAACTTTTCACGGTTTATGTTATTTAGCGACTATGACATTTATTTTTTGAAAAGATACCGTACGTGCGTAAACAACGTAAAACTTATATTCACCATAAATAATATGCTGAAAATAACAGCAAATAAACAGGCTGAATAAGAAAACGCGTAATATTCTACTTTTATTTTTTTATATGATTTATGTAGGTTTACAAGAAATGTCTAGGTCATTTAAAAATGTCCGGGAAAGATAAAGTCCAGTTAATATTTAATTTTCATTTATTGATATGAGATACATATTTTTTTTTTATCTCAAATAATAATACGACATCAAATATACTATAAATTCAGTGTTATTCTGTGAATTTAAAATCGTGCTCTCGTCGTATCTATTTAAGATAAATTGAGATTACGATGTTTAAAATAATTATTAAATATTTATACGAATAATTGATTTAGTATTTTATCATTTATTTATGAATCCATTTTTTTAATAGTATATATAAAATAATAATAATATGGACATATAAATACTACTTTTGTAAAACACCATGATATAATTATTATTATTGTCGGCCAAACTGTGAATATTATATACATAATAAAGTATAGGCGTAAGATCATATAGCTTATAGTTTATACGATTAAAAGCATATATTTTAATAAAATATTTAATATCAAGATAATATACTTATTGTCAATGTCAAAGCGTTGACGTAATAAGTCATTTATACATTGAATAATATGTTATGCGAAGACTAGGTGTCTTGTTTTCTTTATTTGTGTTTAGCATAAAGTACGGTGCAAAATAAATTAAATTATGGTCCTCGGAAGTATTATATAGATAAACACTGATATTGTAATATCCGCCGAATAAGTAAAAAATCTGATTTCATCTAATTTCGTTGTTCGTCAAAAATTGTTACCGGAAATGAGGGACGTAAGTATCCTTACTTTATAATAAAATTTAAAGCGACGTCGTATGCAGGTACCGAGTTCAATAACCGTCACGACCAAAACTAACTACACTGGGTCTACTTTCAGTCTTGTATAGTATTTGAGTAATAAAGTATTTAAATATTTTTTAAGCACTATAATAATATATGTATTATTTTTTCTGTTCTGAATTATAATATGTACTCAAAAGTATTTGTATCTATACGTTCTATATTTAAATATTTTTTAAAAGTATCGTTTACAAGTCTGCGTGCTTAATATAATAATATAATATAAAATATAATAATAATATGTAGATATACTAAAATTATAATTGGGAACTCGCGTCATGTGTATTTCAACGGTCGTTTCTTCAGCGTTACACCCGGCTTGGCGTCAAACAAATCCGTAGTTTATCTTACGATTTAATATAATATTATATTATACACTTTGAAATAATTTTCGTCATAACTCCATTTTAGTGTGGATTGTATTGTATTCACGATAACGACGGTCGTTGCTATTATAATATTATCGCGCCGGTTCACGATTATTATTAAATTGCAATAATAATAATAATAATAATAATAGTAATGCAGTTAAGGAGCATACGTAAGGTACAGCGAAAACCTATAATCTACGGTAAGTATAATAATAATGATAATGTTTTAAAATATATTGTTATGGTAATAGTTTGAACAAAGATGATTTTAAGAAAACGAGTTTTTTTGTTTGTTTTTTAGTCTTGTCAACAAATGCACAACAATAATCCGCGGTCATATTATCACGGGTGCGGAAGAGGGAACAATGATGTCGGTGGCACGACGATGGAGATGAAGATGGAGGCCAAATGCGTCTATCCTTTGCTCGTGCTTGGACGCGCATATTACATACACATTCACTCACACACACAAAACGTACATTATAATATATGAGTAGTACACTAACTCGAGCTTGTAGTACCGCGTGTACCGCGTGCGGAAGAAAAGGAGTTTGGTTGTCGTCGGGGTTTGTTCTTTTGTTATCCCTGTTAAATGTGCTTTCTCTCTCTCTCTTTCTGACTGGCTAGGCATTAGTGTATTCGGAGTATTATTATAATATAATTTATATACACACATATTCTAATTCACTAAAAGCACGTTCACCACATCATGGCCTTTAATAACGAATTTATTCAAATACTGATTTTTGACATTTTTAAGTACACTCAAATACTCAATGACGATTTTTTTTTTTAATTTCATATGATATTTAAGGACTGTGACCCTGTGACGATAACATTAATATTTTTCAAATGAGAATCACGTTTTTTTCGTACGAATTGTTAGTCAAGCGACTTTTTTTTTATGTATAGTACATGTCTATATTGGAACTTTGTGAATTTTAATTTATTTAGTTTTGTGCACTGAAGATAAAATTGTTATGATGATGAAAAATAGCTACCGGATATAATATCACATATATGTATATTTTATATTTTTGCAAAAACATTTTTAAAAATTATTATCCTTATATTAAAATATATAATCATTAATACCAGATTACTTAATCGAATTTTGATTTAGATATTTAATTCAAATTATAAAATAAAATGACCTGCATTAACTGTAATAATAATTATTTCTTATTTAATAAAAAAACGTGTATCACTACTGTAAATAGAGTACACCCTAAATAGCTTATAAAATAAATATATTATAATACCACGGTGGTCCTTAAGTATTCTTAAAAGTTTCAAAAATCAAAGTTCATTATGAAAATAAAAAATTGGATGAAGATTGAAGATGTTCAGTGAATCACCCTGTATAGATATATATACTCGTAGGATATAATGTGCTCAAAATGCTGTCGACCAGGAAAAGAGAAGGTTTCTTCTTTCCTCTTTTTCTCTATTATATAATATTTACCGAGGGAGTATAATAATGTATATTGTGTATTATATATATGTAGAAAACCAATAAGTTGAATAAGAGAAGTGATTTTTTTTAACGGAAGATACTTATTGTTATCTCTGTTCATATTTTTACAACATTTTTGCATTTTTTATATTTAATTTAAAGTATTTTTTCTATAGTATAATGAGATTGACTATATATTACATACACAACAAAATGATTATTAGTTTTCTAAATAGCTACTCATATTTTTAACTTTGTTATTCCTAACAGAATATATTATCGTGAAAGTGTATTAATTTATGAAATTAATATTGAGCTTATGCTTTATATTATTAAAAGCATTTTAAATTTTATTTTTTGCAAGAGGTGTGGATAATGGTATTAATGGTAAACCAGTGAAGATTATTTAGCGATTTTCACGTTTATTTTTGTATTAAAATTTAAGAAACGTATGAGAATGAGACATAATAATAATGTGATATAGTAGTAAGCAGTAAGCACCTATAGAAAATGTAGTTATGCGAGTAGTTATTTCAACAATTCTTACTTAACAATCAAATTATTTTCGGACACAAATAAAAAAAAAAAAAAGATACTAAAAATGAATGCCTTAGTTTGGAAAAAAATCACCTTATCATCATTATACACATACAATACGTCCGTCGTCCATACGTATGTGTATCATATGCTCGTTAAGCGTAATGTTCGACCGGGGTTATATTCATATGGCACATGTGACGTTAGGGAAATTGTGTGTAAACGTTTCAGTGTATACATAGTAATATATATGTATAATACACACGTTCTATTATATACTATTAGGAATAACCATCAATATCATATTAATGCTTAACGAAGGAATATCATTTTTATCTATTTTCAAAGAATTATTATCCTTATATTAAAATATATTATCATTAATACCAGATTACTTAATCAAATTTTGATTTAAATATTTAATTCAAATTGTAAAATAAAATGACCTGCATTAACCTGTTATAAAAATTATTTCTTATTTGATAAAAAGACGTGCTAATAAGGTCTGTGACTTTCGATTTGGTTATATGTATATAATAAGTTATTCGTATTTTTAATTGAGACAATGAGATTGCTGACATTTACCGCGAGCGAAATGAGTATATTATAATAAAGATATTTTATATTCCGCAGTCGTTCCTCCGCTTCCTCTTCGGAATAATAATAATAATAGTAATAATAAAAATAAAAATAACCTTATACCAGCTTATACGAAATATTCGTGCGACAAATAATCGAGAAATGAAGACAAAATGTTTGAAAATAGATAATTTTCGTGTAGTGGTGCACGCATGCATGCACTACATTATTATTATAGTCACAATCACTTGGATCGCGTTCGTAAGTACTTATACGACGCGTGTTGTTTTATAAAAATAGTTATTACTTATTGTTTAAAAAGTCAAAAAGTAATGTGTTCCGTTATCGACGTTTATTATTTTTTATTGAAAAATAGAATATGGCGAATTGCGCATAGCATTATCGAGCATAAAATCAAAAGTAAATACTATAATATTATCATATAGATCAATACACATAGTTTAGACGTCGAGAAGCAACAGTATTTGTTTTATTTCATAGGTATTGTAACAAATTATGCTTCTAACACATTGTGTTATTCATATTAATACATTATTGTATACGTCCACGACAGTATTTGGCTTACACCAATTGTGTAGTCGTATTATTGAAGGTTTAACTGTGTGTTAACTTATATTGATTTTCGAGTGAAAATGTTTCATTAATATGTAAAATTAATATAATTGACAAATTCCTGGAAAACGATACAACTATTCGTCTGAACAAAATATCTCATTTGTAGTAATATTAAAAAAATAATAATACCTAAAACCCTAATATAAATATTTGGTCGAAGGGAGAGAGTTTGAAACCATCGTTCAGTTACAATTTTTGGGTCTTAAATATGCACATCATATCAAATTGTGTTGTAGAGTTTGCAATGTATAATATTATAATATACTATGTTGTTATTTATAATATTGTTATCAATTATTAAATCCATTGGCCGGCGCAGTATATAGACAATTTCGGTACATCAATTTATGAATATAGTCTAATCATGTTTCGTCTCAGTTACCTATATCCATTACAAACTATTTTTTATCATTTCTATCGACGGTTCGATCACAATAATTAATATTTCTCAATATTTTTTTCTACTCTATTTTATAATCCTTTTTGTGTTATATGTAATATGAAAGAAGTGTCATATATATATTTAGCTATATGGTTTTATAGATTGGGTTCCGTTAATTTAAATTTAGTTAAACGTAGAGAAGTTTCAATCATAATAAAAACATTATTGATTGGTTTAATATTTTCATTAAATGGTCCATGTTATTGTAATATCTCTAATAGCCATTGCCAATGAACTATAGTGACGTTAAAGTTGCAAATATATTTGACCGTAAACGTTTTGCTGTCAAACATTATGGAAACTATCGTTACCGTGTATTAGAATTAATTTGTTTCGTGTTTAGATATTGGAGAGTCGATTATTTCACAAACTTTCGAATTAGTTCTAGTTTTTAATTTCACAATAAGAGGAAAACGTTTAATACATACATAAGTATATTTATATTTTTGTAGATTATGAACGTATAAATAAATTCGATTACTTTATACATTTAAGTATACAACATTAGTTTTATAAATGTTTTCTATATTTTAGAAAAATAACTTCACTTCTTATACTTTATAGTGTGTTATAGAAATTTCATATTACATCATAAAATAATAATAAAAAACGTTTCTAAAATAAATATTGACTCACTGAAATTGCTTTTGTCGGCTTGTTCTGAAAAAAAAAAACAAAATATACTTTATTAATATACCCTCAAAGTCCAACTGATCAAACTCACAAAATCCCATATAATTATGTTCTTCTTATTATTATTTTTTACTTTCGGTCCAATAACAAAAGAAATTATTAGTTTTTGTCTATATTGTGATAGCATATTTGCTCAAGGATACGCACTTTCTTTTATTTCATGTTTAGAAAAACATAAGTACCGTAATTAATATTAAACTTAAGGTTTTTAATCTTTCAAAAATGAAAATTATAAATCCAATCATTATTAGTATTTTTCTAACTCCCATAAAAATAGAGTTTTAAAACCCTTATCTAATTACAATAATTTTAAATAAACATATGTTATAGAAACAAAATATACACAAGTACCTACTTATGTTCACTTCACTAGAAAAATTTAGTTATATTATATAGCTATATATATAAAATATAGTTTTAATACATTCATATAATATACTGCTATAATAGTTGTACATTACAAGTTATTCATAATTAGGTACTAGACTGTTTTTATAAACTATAATACGATAATTATTGTAAATTTACTTTTTGAAAATTATATTTTATTAAATCTTACCTAATAGTTGTCTCATTATTTATATATTTTGAAAGTCACTTATCACAATGATATATTTATATAGTCCTAGACATATATTTTATGATAGAATATTATCACTTATAATAAATTATGTTTGAAGTTTGAAATCAACTTGCAGTTTGTAGTTAGGTATTATTTTTTACTATTTTTAAGGAAAATTGGAAATGTTATAAGAATCTATTTTAATAGGTACAGCTTATTCTATGCGAATTCGTAAATCAGTTAAATATTCGAAAGTACAATTTCAACATTTATGTATTCAAAGTGTAGTGAAAAAACGCTTTACAACTAACTCGAAAATCGAACAAGTATTCACGATCAAATTTATACAAAATTCATTATCTCGGCGTAAAATTGAAATACAGTATTCTGGTATTATGCTGTACTTTGATCCTTTTCTCACCAAATGAGAGTGCACCACGTCTACCTATGAATAATGCACGTTGCAGTAGTATTTTCTATCTAAAAAGAGCTGAGGGTTTTAATTCAATTGATTTGTTCGAATTCATCATACATTTATTTATATGACAAATAGAATTGATAAATGATGTATTATTATTTGTTTTAATGCATGATTTTAATAAAAATAACTGCATTTAAAGAGCTGCATTAATATTAATTTTCACGTGTTAAGAATAAATAATAATATAAATACTATTATATGACATTAGTCGTATTAAAATATAGTTAAAATATCATCAACTCATTATTTATTTTAAACTTTCCGTTTGTACTGTTACTTTCAACATTTTTGTAAAATAATTTTAGTATGTACTCAATCGTAGGTCACAGTATATATTTGACTTCCATTCAGATATTTTATAATTCAGCAACTCCAAATGAAATGGATATAAACCCTTAATATGGAGGTTGAATTGTTAAAATATCAGACTAAGTTGAATGATCAAAGTTTTAAAATGTTACAAGTCTTAACTATGCGATAACTACCTATTATTAAAATATAACAAAACATGGTTTTTCTTGAATAGAAATTTTATAATGAAAAATAAAATATAGTTACAATAATATATATTTAAGCTTATAATAATTAAATTATAGACTAGCTACAAAATGAAATCACTAATTACTTAACTGAATATTTAAAAAAAAAATGTTTTTAATTTATTTATTTATTAAGACAATACGTATGAAAACAATTTACTTCTGGAAAATTTCACGTATGTTCAGTTTATCAATTTGTATGCTAGGTTAAAAAAGTTACCGTTCGTATAATGAACATTTCCATATAAATTAAAAAAAATTCTGTAAAAATTCTAAAATATAAAACCTATAATACCGGTACCAAAAATTGTATATTATTTACTCAACACATTATTTATTATTTATTTCAAACACATTGTTCTATTGTTTATCAGAAAGCTATTTTCTACAAAGCTATTATTTTACGAAAAGTATTATTTTTCTTTTCTTTTGTACATTGCTTTATATAACTTTTAAGTTTTATGCGAGTGACAAACAATTTATTGAAACCCTCCAAAATCGGTTTTTGGGAAAAATCAATTACTTATTATCGAGATCAAAATGTAGAAATTTTTGTCGTGCATAAAGGAAAACAATTCTTGAAATAAATATTATATTTATTTAATTTATGCCAACATATTATTAGGAACGGTTTTGACTTTGTACACATGTGCAGATAATAATATGGAGACCGTGTATTGGGCAGGTCGAATTTCACAGCTAAACTTGTTCAATATTTAATGTAATCACGATGAAAACTATATCTCTAGAGAATTACAGACGCGAAATTCTAAGTCCTGAGTGTCAAAATTGAAGTCGAGTGTGTGCGATTAATACTGACAGGCGACAGCGGGGAATGCATGTTATATTATATGATAATACATTGTGTATTAGTGTTTGTAAAATGATATAACGCACTGTGTATGTGTTGGGCTTTATTTATGGATGGGTTTGTCAAGAACTGCACAATATTCAATCCAAAATCAAACCAACGTTTTTAGTTTGTATTAATATTGTAAATATAAAAAAAAAATTTAACTACATTTAATATTATTTTTTTTCTCGACATCAGAATTATTTAATTAGACAAAAGAATAACAATTATGCAACTGTTTTATATTGTGTTCAATGTTTGTTTTGTTTATTTTCAGCACCGTTTGGCCAATTTCACATCATATCAGATTAGTTTGTTTTCATTGATTAGGTGTATTTTGTAAATTAACAGCTAAATGATGAATAAATAAACTGTACTGTTTATCGATATCTTCTATGCGTTAAAATGAAATCGCAATTTATTAAAAACGGTTGGATTTTGAAGCGTGTCACTGTGCAATGATTATTTAAAATTATTTGTTGTCTAAACCTTCAGCTACTACTACTATAGAATTAAATTGCTTGGCTTTTAAAAAATATCGTGTTACACAATTTAAGATTTAACTATAATTTGGAATGTTATTTCAAATGTATATCACGGTGTCTATAAATGTTCTATACGGCCCTTCTTGTTTACACAAACTACATATAGTCGAAACTTAAATTAATGTCGTGTATAATATCATTAACATCTATTGTAATCAACTCCATCAATTTTTTAGTTCCTCTGTGGTTAATGATACTATTGTGGTACGTACACTGTATCTTCAACACATCCTAAAAATACACTCAGTCACTCAGTATAATATCAGATGACCTAAGAAGCCAGTTGAAAAGTATCGGGTTATTCATTTTGAATAATCTTGTACTTAGAAAATGCTTGATTCATTTTCTAAAATACAATATATTATACTCAAATTCAAATTATTCTATAAAATTTTATCTCGATAAAACAAATAAACAAAAAGTTTGTTGGAAGTATAATATAGTTTGAAATATAGATGAACAGTGATAGAGAAGGTTGTGTGACGAAAACTGTTTCCCCATTCCAATCCTGTAAAAATATCAATCAAAATCGATCGCGATGGAAATGTACCGACAACAAATACCAGAGTACAACAGCCGACTATTATATACACAGCAACGATGAAAATAATATACTTACACTTATATAATATATATATATATATATATATATATTCAAACAGTAAATAGCATAACTATGACGGTACTTATATTATATACACACACTCACGTAGACCGTCAAACGTCAACGAGTTTATTGTCCACCAGCCGAGACCGTCCGGAGAGGACTTGACGTGTGATGAATGATACGCTATCGCGAAATAATAATATTAACAATTTATATAAAGGCTCGTTCGGCGCAGACGTGTGGCGGCCGCGTCGGGGCCGGATATATAATATGAAGTTTAGTAATAAAGACTCCCCAAAGACGTGTCAGTCACGTCACGTCACACACCGTCTTGTGATATCTAATATCCCGCGGGACTGAAAGGAACGGAAACGCGCCGTTACGAAAAAGTCGACAATGACGACGACAGACCGGGCCGGGCCGTATACTTCGGAGTGGTTGTGTTCGCGACGGTGGGGTAGGACGCGTGTGGGTGGTGGGTTTGATATTATTACGTAACGTGGTACCGAAAAAAGAGTATAAGCCACGGTCCGCCGGTGGTGTAATAATATATATAGAGATAGATAGAGAGAGAGAGACGCGACTTGTTCATCGACGACGGTTTTTGGCGTGACGATAATAAAGACGTCGAGAATCCTACACACATGACGACCACGGACGAACGGTTATCGTGCCTTTATCGCTTTTGATTTGACCACCGTCGTTGTTAAAATTGCCCCTACTGACATTCCCAAATACGTTACGATCTTAAACGTAGAAGATTCATTTCGGAGATTTCACGGTGACCGTGTCATCGATGCTGTACGACATAATATAATAATATACCTTTACAGTTTTACACGAATATTATAGTACCGCGACGAACGGAGCGAACAAGCACCTACGTATAAAAACGCCTTAATATGATGTCAGGTATTTTTATGTTTTCGAGTATTGGCTGGTGTTTTGTTTTACTTTTTTTTTTTCAATAGATTCAATAGATCGTTTCACAAATCGATTAACAAGCCGATACGCGACGACAACAGATATTTAAGAGTAAATATTATTTGCATACACTTTTTATCTATTTTATTTTCATTCTTATGGATTACTGACTAATTGCCAGTTTCAAAATAGTTTAAAAAAATAAAATAAATGTATATTAGATTATTTAGAATTGTTGTATTCAGTCTTGTCTAATCGGCTGATGTGTGTTAAAAAGTGTCTTTAATACTTTCATAGTTATATTGCATTAATTCAGTTCGCGTTGAGTCTAAGATAAAAATATTGTATGAGCTTAGTTCGGTTATTGCAATAATAATTCATAAAAATTCTGCGCGGTGATGTGTGAAATTCCGACGATCTTCACTCCAAAACTAGAAGTGAAAACATAATACATCGTTCACGAATAAGATGGGTAGTATTATGATGTGCACTTTTAAAATAATGAGGTTTTAAAGTAAGTTTTTGACGTACGCGGTTACAAAACGCGTGGAAGGAACGGTCTTTATTCGCCGTTATGGATATCTAATCAGAAAATTTACCGACTAGACGGCGGACTAGTCTGACATCAGTTGACTGACGGTCGTGTAAATAATAATTAGGTACCTGTCACAGTTTGCGTGATAACGTTGAAGAAAAAAGATAACTGCTGACGGTAGGTTTGACTTTTCAAAGTCATTTGCATAGTGTAGTAATACGTATTGGATGTATATACATCTGAGATATCATACATAACACGCGAGTGAGGCGTTAATACCACCAGCAAACGTGTGTTTTAGTGTGTGTTTAAATCTTAAAATTTTATACGTGCAAGTTATATTATTTATGCTGAAAACTTAATGAACTTCACATACAGATACAGACACACACATGTATAATATGAGCATTTTTCTTTATGGCGAGTTTTATTAAACGTAAAAAAAATAATCGTTAATTTTTGTTTTTCTTAAATTGCCAAAATACACAGCTTATGATGAGGGACTTTTATACCATATTTTCAAATTTTCAAGATTTTTGATTGAGGATAATATTTTCTTATCAATTATAGAAGTTAAAGTAAAAAACAACTGAAAAGTAAAAAATGTTTAAAAATATCACGTCCAAAAAATTGTTTTATGGATATTTGGAGAACATTTCAAATATTAGTCATTCAATTTCTTAATTATAATAAAATAACAAAATCGATATACTTTTAAATGAAATTATTTAAATATGCCCGTTTTTTTTATCGCTTTTTCTCCGATTATTTAGAAAAGATCCAATTTGCTATCAAAAAATACATATAATATTGATGACCAGGAAAATCGTTTCTGTTGTAAAATGTGTATTCCGACTCAAAAAAAAAAAAAAAAAAAATTAAAAGAGAATTGTATTACCAATATATTTATCATTGTATTCTGAATTAATATCTAAAATTTCTATATTATTTTTTTTTTTTGTGTGTGTAAATACTGTTTTTCAGTAAATGATTGTTTTCTTCACTTGAAAACTTATATTATTTAAAGATTATTATTATTTTTAAAACCACTTTTAAATATAGACGGACTTCGATGCCGTTTATACCTTACGTAATTTATACAACCGATTCTCCGAGGCATAAATTAATGAAATAATAATTTGAATTCAAATACTTAAAATTATGTCTGTATCTTACAGTATATTATTAAATTTAAAAAATATTTGTCGAAAATTTCTGATTCCATGAAAAAATTTAATATGAAATTTGATTATCAAAATAAAAAATAGTTATACTTGGTATTAATCGTAAAAACAAGAAAACTGAAAAGAACAGGGCATTTGAAAATAGAAATACGTTCCAATGTTTTCTTTCACAGTGTTAGAATTGGCTTTTTATGTTCTGTTAACAACCAATTAAAAAAAAACTGTTCACAACGACGTTATAATGTACTAAAGATGCAACTAGCATAATATTATTCACATTCACTTCGATGTAAATTTGAGAATATGTTGTAAGGGTTGAGTAGTGCACAATGCCGAACGGGACCTTTATTATAATTTCAGTTTATTTGTTTTAAAGAGAAATCAGCGTTTACATTTGTTCGACAAGCAACGTATAACGTTAGGAACGCGTTTGAGTGAATATTTTATAAACGAAACCGTCAAAGATAAGATATTTGTGAGTCATATACTTGTACAATTAAATTGACTTGACAAAAAATAAATAAATACAAATTACCACTTAGAATAAAAACGAATAATCTTGTAAAGGTGCTTTGGCATTCTGTAATAGTAAATTTGAGAGAAACGAAATAAAATAAATACGTTAAGTTGCTCTGCTAAAGGTATTAAAATTAAAAATTGCATGCATTTTTTTTATACGAAATAAATAATAGGTATGCTTTTTAAGTAAATCATTGTGATATAAAAAATGAAAATGTTTCTCCGCTGTATACATATTATAACATATGAATAGTGTGATCTATATTATTTTATCAGCTGAAAATGGAAAAGTTTGTTTTTCTGTTCAAATTTTTCTCAGAATGACATCATATTTTTGTTATCACGTCAACGGTTATCTGCCAAACGAAGTCCACTACTCCACTACAGACATCCATTGATGCGTAAAACCGTCGTGAAGTGAAATACGTACCTGATGACATACTGTGATAAGAAAAAAATTTCATGGTACATCAATACCAAACTAACAATTTATGTCCATCGACATTTTTCCCCACTCAAATAAATAAAAATGAATAAAAAAAAACGCTGTTGACTTGAAAAATAATTTTTCTATATTTTACTATTATATTACAATAGTGTAAAAAATTATTTTATTATAGGTTGAAATTATGACATTATTATCTTTGCACATAAAAATAATTTTTGACAACAGACATGTAGTAAATGTTTGCTTTATTTTATATTAATTAATAAAAAAATCCCAATTTAAAATCATTTTCAATATTCTTAACTATTCATACAAGTATTCATTTATATTATTTTAACGTTTATGATAAAAAGTATGTTGAAAAAGATTCACAAATGTATATTAAACATTATAAACAATTTTCACTAAACAACTTTGTCTTCTAGAATTAACAAAATAGGTATGTTACAATAATTTGAATATTATTAAATATGAAATAATCATTTATTAAAGTTTTAACATAAATCTTAGTGTATTGTTTATTAGTTACTCGAAGTACCTACATACATTTTTTTACTTGTAATAACATAAATGTTATTTGTTCAATAAAAATAGTTATTATAATTTATATAAGCACTATTCATTAATAAATAACACATTGAATATTTATTTAATTATTTATTTGTTGGTGATTGTAAATTTTACAATATATAACGTACAAAAATATTTTAAAATTGTTCTCTACTATCTTGCATTTCAAAAAGTTTAATAGTTTGATTGTAAAAAATAAATAACAGTGATTAAATAATATTAAAACTATTTTTCTTATGAATAGATGCATTTTGATTTTTTTTTTTAAATCCTTGAAATAAATTAAACATAATTCTCTATACACATTAAAGATATAGATAGGTATAAATCAAAAACATAAATGATGCTATCTTAAAAACTTATTTTTCTTCAAGATACAGCTAGACATAACTTGTAACTACGTTTTATATTACAATATGTATAGATAATAATCATATATAATATATTAATATGTATTATTGTTTGCAAAAAAAAAAAAAAATTACAACATTTAATTGTTTGAAAACATTGATTTTCTAAAAATCTTATTATTTCTATGTAAGAAACTTATCGAAAGTAATAATAACTTAAAAATATGGAATAAATTATGACCTGATACAAAAGTGGTTGCAGCTACTTAAGTGAAGCAATATAAAATGTAATCAATATATATCTAATACACCTATAGAGTATAGATATATCTTATCGCAATGTTTTATTATTAAATAAATTGTTTAAACAGACCCTAATTCATATATTTTACAATTAACATAAAAATGTGGGATATTTTTTTTCATACAATATTTATTATGGAGTATACATGAAATTAATTTGCATTTATATTCACTTCAAAACACGACAATAATAAGCAATTAAATATAATGTTGATTGTAAAATTCGAGAATAAAAATAATTTTTAAATTAACTCTTTGAAATGAGTTTTTTTTAATCAATTAGTTGTCATATTTTATTTGGTTACCTACCTATTTAAACGTGCACAATGCATGTGCGAATGTATTAAAAAAAAAAACAGATATACTTTGGTTATTTTTCTACCCGTTTGATCATAGTATGAAGTAAAGTAACATCAACAATTTTAACCAAAATTAACTTGTTTTAATTACGACCAAAATAGTGGGAGAGCAGAATAGTTTATCAAATATTTAAAAGAAATTTAAAAAATAATAAATACCCAAATGAGCTTAAATTTGTTGTTTACATTTTATTTTGATATTCACTGTAAATGTTAGTTATATGAGCTATAATTTTTGAATGCAATAATTTACACGCTTTAGTATCGCTCAGCATATTTTGCATCGTCCACTACAAATTTTAGTGGATTATTTATTTAATTTTTGGAAATTTTATTTATTGCTCTATACGGTTCAAAAATTCGATAATTTTATTTTAATAAACACATTTTAAAGCTATTAGAAAACTATTATGTTGGAATCTGTACTCAAGAGAACTAACAAATTGCATAGTGTAAACTGTTAAACATTGCATCAAGTCATTAAAAATAATCAAGTTCCTATTAAATAAATAATATGTATATATATACAATATACATTTTTGAAGTAATAATAAATACAAGAAATATTTCTATGCACACAGTAGTACACGTTTATATGTTATAATGTTAAATTATTATTATTTTAAAATAAACATACTACCTACCATATTTTATTTTATACGCAATACTACGTATCATTATTAACTGCGAAAAATCCACCACCACTCGTCAGTCTTGCCTGGTTATTATGAAGCCAATACCAAAATTGGTGCCCAAAATGGGAAAACGGGTTCAAAGAACATTTTTTTAAGAGCGTATCGCAACGAGCCACTTAACCATAAATGTATTATTATTAGTGGGTTTTTACTGCACAGGATGCCGTATGTAAGACCTCATCACGTTTCCGTTTCGTATAAATGGTAAATGGCGCGGGCATATATTCTTTAGAGAAAACGTTCGATTTGAAACCTCCATCCGAGGAGACAGATGCATAATAATTCTAATACGCTTTAGAAACGTTCCCCAGTAAGACGTTCCATTTCGCATTTAAATTGCAACGTTTATGTCATTCATGAATATTATTATAATAATATACTCTATATATAATTTATTATATATATATATGTAGAGATAATAGATATAGACGTATAACGGAATTGTATAGTGTTCATCACATCAAAATGGTAATTGAAAACGGTCGACTCAATCGTTATTTCGATCTTGCCTATGAAACTTATTAGAATATAATAATAGCATGTAACGATATTTGAATATGAACATACTGAAATAACCGACAAATATAGTAATATTTCTATTTCATGATATACCAATGTTAAATTGGATCAGTTGGGTATTATCATGTTTATAGTGATCTTGTAAACCAATTAATAAGTTTAAGGCGATGTTTGATATTTGAAAAATAATATATTTATCTAGTATAATATTTTCTTTCAGACAAAAAATTGTGAAATTTTGACAATGATTGAATAATTTTCGAGTATAATAGGAATACTGAGTAATTTTACATGTTATGTATGTCGTGGTTTTACAACTGTATATTAATGAAAATTATGAACTGAATCGTCATAATATGAAACCTTAAAGGTTAAAAAAACATTTTTATATAAATTATTGGTGAAAATGATTTTCAAACCATTAAATAAATAGTGTATAAAATATGTTTTAGATTTTAAATAAAGTGATGTATGTGTTGGTCATATAATGATGTGTGTGTGTTTTATTGTTATATAAACAAATACAGTAAAATTCTTCAAATTGTATAGTGTTTGTATAAAGTTCTATATCCTACCTTGAGGGATTAATAGTGACCAATTTTGAGGATGTTATAAAATGATGAGGAATAAAAAAATGTTACGTGAAAATGGAAATTTTCTCTTACAAGCTTTTGACAAAACGTAAAACTCAAAAATGAATAATTTGAACATGAAATCACCAAAAAATATTTGTATTAATATCTTTTGAAATATTTTGGATCAATTTGAGAAATTTTGAATGGCTACTGTCTCTTTTATAAGTTTTAAAGGTATAATTTTAGACAAAATATTATTACAATATTTATACATACACTTTATTTAAAATTTAAACTATACAAGTAACTCAGTTAAAATAATAGTATAATATAAACACAATAATTTAATTTTTTAATAGATATAATTTACTTTTCAATCTCTCTCTGACGGCGATAAAATTAGGCAATATATTTACAAGAATGTTAACGTTATTATTATGATACTATAGTATTATAGTAGTTTCACCTTTTAATTCTATTAAATGGTCGAACATAATTTCATTGAATTGTTATTAGTTGTACATTATATTATATAAAGTAATATAATGATAACATTTTTTAAATAACAATAAAAAAGAATATATATAGTATTCTAATCTGAATCTATAATTTAAAGTTCATAATAATAAACAAACACATTATAATACTTTTTTTTAAAGATATTAGTCATTAAAATATTTAGATGAATTAAAATATTCAAATGTAATTTAAATGTATTTTTGTAATTCTAACAACAATTATTTTAAAATTTCCAAATAGATTATATTTCATCAAACTACGTCATAAACATTAGACAGATTATAAACATTTTCAGAAATGTGTTTATGGTATCTATTTGAGAGCTTTATAATAGTTAATTTATTGATCTTATTAGTTTTATTTTTATACTGTTGATTAGAAAAATAAAACGATGATCCGAATCTTACGCAATTTTGTTGTAATTTCTCAGAATTTTTTTTATATTGTTCTAAAGACTTGACTTCAAAGATTAAAAGTATACTTGAATCTAATATTTAATAAAATATTAGATTAAAATCCTATTTTTTATATATATACATAACATTCATATTTTTAAGTTTAGTAATATAAAAATGTTATTTGCTTGTTAATTATTATTCATAATCTTTATCCCATAATAATTGGATTACATTTTTTGGTATGATTTTTTTTATTCAATTTATTGAAATTTTTTATTAAAATGTATATAGTTTAAAAACTTGATTTTTACTCACAAATTATTTTAGGTGACTTTATTCAAGTTGTTTAGAAATATAATATTTAATACGAAAAAGAAAATTGTTAGTAATAGAAAATAGAACAACAAAAGACAATAAAATAAATTAAAAAAGTTATCTTCAAAAATGTTTTGTTGAAAAATATGTCAACTTTTTACAAACATAGAACGATTTATAACATTAATATATTTGTGTACTCGTATAAATAGAAATAAACTTTGTAAATTGTTAAAATAATGTGTTTTCAGCACAATGATAGAGTGAAATAAAAAGCATACAAATCGAACACCTGTTCCTCGAAGAGTCTATATAAAATAACAACCTATACACCTAGATACGCATAGTTAAATATTGACAACTGCAGTATTTGTGAACGATGAACTAATAAAAAATTATACCTATGTATGTATAATTTAGGTGACTCTTATAAAATTAAGTACTACACATAATACGTGATTATTTTTTCAGGGTTTTTTTTTAACGTTTTAAAAATATTATTTTTTTGCATACTTACCAAGTTTAAAGTCATAAAATCTTATTTAAAAATATATATATATATATATTATCGTTTATGATAATTGAATAATTTATTATTGAAAAAATTTATCATTTTTAAGTTAAGTATGTTTTCTAAGAAATTTGATTCATTAAAAATCGAATACTTAACAATCAGTTATAATTAACTATCTACCTAGTCGTTCAAAATTCGATTCGGACGGTTTAATAAAATATTCAAAAAATAATTAGAAATATGAAATTAATTATATACTTACGCTGTCTTTCGAAAATGTAAACACTTATAAAATGTTAACAAAAAAAATATTATTTTTCTATAGTGGTGTTTCACAATGACTCCAGGCATATAACAATATTTCACACCGACATAGAGTATCGGAATATATGTTTCCCATTTTTCGGGCACGCCCCTTACACATAATATATAGATAAAGCCGTCGAACCCACAGAAAAATATATTCTTTATAGTATCTATGCTTTATTATTTCTCAAAATTCAACTCGATGTGACACACACTATAGTAGTAGTCGTGTCATCGTCATAAGACGTCTTATATATTATTATATAGGAGCACACCAAAGTCCACGGGTGCGAGTAATCCAATTTGTCGTCAGTGTTGCACGTTGGTGTGGATATATATATATAATATGAAATTTTATTCCCCGTCCAGCAATGCCGAAAAAGTTCGACTTAATTCGATTATTCCACGAGAACGTGTACACAACTATAATATACGTCTCGGTGACGCGACCATCGCCTGCAGTACCTTTGTCAAGATATGACTGGTTGTGCGTGTACGTAAACGTAATAATATATATAACACGTAGAAACACGTGAGTTAAGTATAATACCCATATACGTGTACAAGTACGTAATGTATAACCAACAGCTAGGTATGAAAAAAATCATCCTTTCTACTTTGAAATTCGTTAAATGAACGTTGTGGTCTATTTTTTTTTTAAAAGTCACCCGCTACTATTATATTTTTATTAATTGTATAAGACTATATAAGGCGTGTACAATATGTATACATTCCGTGCGCATAATGAAGAAAAAAGCAAAAAAAAAAATTAGATCTGACATTTCCCGCTTAAACGTTTATTATTACGAGATATCGTTTATAGCCTTATAGCCCTAGTCAAAGGGATTTCGATGGCTGCAAAAAATAAACGTTTTTATAAATTCCTGTTTTAACCTTATACTGGTCCAAAAACTCCCACTTTTTCAATAGTGTTTTCAAAAAAGTCAACTATAAACAAATGCAAAGTTGTAAATAGTTTTATAATATTATGATAATTTTAAGCAAACATTAATATTATTTTCTATCAATAAATAATATAATAATTTGGGTTCTAAACAGGTACAATTAGTCTGAATAATATTTACAACGAAAACAAAAGATAGTAAAAGCTAAAAAAGGTTATTTTCCGGTCATAATAATAAAATCGTAATAATTTAAAAATAACCTTTTCGAATAATTATAATCCTAATATGAATAGTAGAGGTATATGTAATTCGGATAGTTGTTTTATAAATTGTATCTCCCGCGTTATAAATATTTATTAAACTCCATTTATACTCGTATAATGTTCAATAAATCAAAGTGTAATTGCCATTATTTACACTTAGGTGCACATTTTTAATGATTGTATTAAAGACAAAATTATTTTTATTTGGTATTGTAAAAAAGGTACTACATACATACATACATACATAAAAGCTATACACTTGTACACGGCGTACAGTTTACCACGTGTATTTCACACTTTATAATATAAGCACACACACAAATAAGTACATACGTCTTTATACATTGATCGGATAACATGAAATTGAATTCGTTGTGTTTTTTTGTTTACATAACGTTTAGTATAATATTTGAAAATAATATTAAGATATATCGATTGGGAAACGTGTCTTGGTGTTTGCAAAGTAAAAAAAAAGTTTAGAACATCTCAACTTTGTTGTTATATACTGCAAACAGTATATACATATCTATTATATAAATATTAGAAAAATAAGCGAGATCACGAGATAATCACAAAATATGCAGTTTAGTCATGATATTTCACGAAGATTTTATTCGTATTTATTGTTCAATAGCATAATATAGTAAACAGAACATTTTTCTTTCCAAAGACATTGATGTGTTGGTTTTTAAAAACATAGTATTGTAATTTTTAAAAAATAAAAAAATGCTAAAAATACTTTTAATATTTTATATAGGAGAATAAATCGAGTTTGTTAATATTCTAGAGTAATGGTATTAAGCAATAAAGCATTTTCAATTTTACAATGTTACAATCTTAATTTTTAGTGAAAATGGTATACGTTTGATAAAAAATATATCAATAATTAATATTGAAAGAAGAAAATTTAAAGAAGAAAATCAATCTTTCTTGTAGACTATTGTTCTATTTTAGGATCCTAAAAGTATTTATTCGTTTATTACCAATAAAAAAACTGAACCCTACTAAGTGCTAAGTGTATTTGTATAAAAATCGCACGAGTACAATACAAATATACTTATTACGTATCGACTAAAATAATTTCATAAAGGAAAATTGAAGATAATGAATAAAAAAAAATAATATACAGTTAAAAAATATTCATATTCCGATATTTTTACATTCTATCTAATTATAGATAACCTTGGTTTGATAGCACCTAAATTATAATGGAAGATATTTTAAAATACTATGATTAATATCGGTATATTTCTGTTATAACTGTTAGTATCTCACACCATTGGTATGATAACAACTTAGTCGAGATCGTGAATTAAGATATGCATATATTTTAATTCATGACTAAAATTATTCAAGATTTTGTGTAATAATTCTTTTATGTAAAACTAAAATGAAATAACTGATGATGTATTTTATTTTAATAACTGTAGGTAATTTATTGAATTATTGAAATGAAAAACATAATATTACAATTTTAATAAATTTAAAAATTACTGTAGTTTTTTATTATATTTTAATTTAAATTTATTAAATATGGAAATACCTATAAAAAGAAAAAATAAATATTGAAATTAAATACCTGTAAATAAAATTAAAATGTGTTTGATGGCTAATTTGCATGTTTTTAATAAATTGTACAACAAAAGTAAGAACAATAGAGTTTTAATTAAATTGTCCATATTATTAGGTAATAATATGTATTCTTTCATTTTATAATACATTTTAGTTATGCGTTGTAACTTATAATATAGACAGATGACAGTTGAAATGCTTAATTAAAATATAAAATTTCAAATATGTCTGTTTGAATTATGTCTATTTCCTTTCTAAGCCGACTATAAGCGATTGATTTGTAGCAGGAAACTTTTTGTCGTTGATATTAGATTGAAAAGAAAAAAAAATATAATCAATCATTCAAGTAATTTCGAGCTCAATGCAATTTGGTCAAAATCGAATTCCGTTGAACATGTCAAATGCGGCTTTAGTGTTTCAATTTTTTTCCCATCAAAGTGGTCTAGCAGCGATTTTTTTTTTTTTACATGCTTTGATTCACTATTATACACTATTGTCTAAAGAAGTTAACCACATTTTCGTGGTTATCTAATATGGAACAATCCAGAAACGATATTATACTCACTACCCGGTTGTGGATTTGAGTCGTTTAAAAAGTTTTACAGAAAATAAAGATAAAAATAAAAAATAAAATATTAATAAATATTTGAAAAGTTTTAAAAGCTATACGCTATATATTTTATAGAAATTTTGTTTGGTACATTTGTTTAATATACATATAATACAAATACATTAATATTATTTAATACAATTTTATGAGTAAACATAGAAATTGACCATTATTAATTCAATTCTTGTTCGATTAATTTCTATACATTTATAATAGAATTTCAATGACCTTTGATATTAATTCGTTGATCAAAATGTATTTAACTGTTAAATTACAGCAACATAAAAATTGTAAATTTGAATTCATAAATGCCAGTCAGTGTACCAGAGTGGAAATTATTCATGTACCTATAGTTAAGCTTTAGTATTCGATATATCATTCAAAATTAAATATAATTTCATTGTCTTGGAAAACAATGTATAACCAAAATGTAATCAAACAACTTACTAATGATTAAATAAATATTTTACGTACAATTTTTATTTTAAATATTGCATAGGAATCAAGATAGTCAATTTGAAAATATCTACTGAACAATTTTAACTTTTATTTTTCCTTGAAATCATATGCAGTTGTATAATTGTTTATTTAAAATTAGAATTTTAGAGTTTTTTTATGCATATTATCAATGTTTTTTAAAAAAGAGAATATTTTCTTACATAATATCTTTCATTATAAGTTTTATAGTGATTTGACAATGATTTCAAATGTATATAAAAATACACTTAGGTGAGGTACCTATATAAATAATATAACTCTTCTTTCTAATAATTTTTAATGTTTATAAAATAAAAGGTACTAACTTATTTTATTTGAAAATAAAAACTCAGACGTAGTCTGTAGAGTCTGAAAATTGGATAATTTAGAACTCTTCTTACTTCTCTCATCTCAATGTAGGAAAGTAAAGTACTGTATAACTATTATAATTAAAAATACTTTATAGCGTGATTACTAATTTGAAAAAAGAGATAAATCAATCGCATTTTAAAAACTACGTCAGCTTAAATTTTCTTATTTCTCCAATACATTCTATATATTTTGTTCATTCTAAGCGATAAACTATTGAAAAAAAGGATCATAAGTACTAAAAATAACTTAATTTCCAATTAGAAAATAATTTTTATTCTGACTAGTAGAGTAGTTAATTTAAATTGAGAAATATAAATAAATAACATTGATTCCTTAATAAAAATGAAAATGACAATTATTATGATTCTTTTCACTGATAATCTATAGAAAAATAAATACCATTAGCTTTATAGTTGAAATAATAATTTTGTAAAATTTTGGGTGACATATTTTTTTAATTAGGTACATTATTATAATATCTGCACTCTTTATTGAAATTGAAATTTAAGTGTTTTAGAATAATTTTCTTATGCAATTCACAATAATATTAAAATTCTGTGAATGTATTAAGTAACGTTTTTTGATATATAATATACTGTCGTCTCGGAAATATGTTTCTACTTCATTGCTTTCTGTCATGATATGAAACCTTTAGACTAACCTCCATAATATTATTACACTTGTAATTAAAGTAGGTAATTTATTATATAAAGTGATGGTTTCTGACAATAATTAACACCAACAACTAAAAGTGTTAGTTTGAGTATGAAATACTTAACCTTTATGGAAAACAATAATTAGAAACCCTGCTGAACAAAATTTAAAATTAGTTTCCCACCATTTTTAAAACAAAGTATAAATTATACTGTTGTTATTTGTAAATTAAATGATAGGTATACGTTAGTCTTCAAGTAAGCATAGGTGAATTATATATAATGTATAAAGAGTTACTATCACAAAACTTTTATTTATTTTCAAACTACTAAAGTATTATGTATAATATACATACATTTTTAATATAATTTTTCTATAAATGGTGTATGCTATTTAAAAATTATAATTAAATTGTATCCGTGAAATACGTACTTAAAATAAACTTTATATTTATGTATTTATTTTGTCATTTTATTGGTTATATTTGGAGATTTTTTCAAAACAATTTGTTCATACCATTATAAGAATAAAATGGTTATTATATTTGAAACACGTGTTTGATACAATAATAGTCGATATTCAATTAACACAACTTATAGCTAATTTACTCTTAAAAATGTAATTTTATAAAGTAATATGAATAGCAATGTTTTTTATCGTAGTACAATATGGTCATAAATAATAATTATACAAGAATATAATCTTAAAACATTATATTTATATACGTAATATAATATGACGTATAGTTGAGGGTATAAACAGGCCTGTTTTTGTAAACACAGCTTATTGTAT